>QANY01000011.1:1897037-2035273 GCA_003255025.1 Datisca glomerata | reverse complement strand
CCCCAGGCTCTTTTGACAACAATGTCTTGGTTCAGAGTGGCTTTTCAGCTCTGATAGAGGAAGAGAATGAGAATCTTAACCATGGAATTGTTGTGGAGGAAGAGCACATTACCAATAATAATGAGGATCATGGCCAATCTACTCTTTTTTATAAGGTGGATCATAACTTAGAGAACAATGCTGATAGGGATGAAAAGACATATGATCTAGTTGATATGGTTGAGGACGAATGTGACAAGCTAGAGATTATGGACACCATAATTGAGCTACGTTCTCCTAGTACCAGCAATATCTCCAAGCATGGTAAGAAAAGATGGAGAAAGGCTAAGTTGAAAGGCTCTTCCAAGACTGAATGTAGGAGGAGCTCCAAGGTCAAGCCCCCTATTCATTCCATATCCATCCTTGCTTCTTGCAACATCAAAGGTCTGAATAACCCTCCGAAGCAGGTTGAGGTAATTTTTTTTTCGCAGAAAATTCAATTTATACGTGTGTGCTATTCTCGAAACTAGAATTAAGTAGAAAAATGAATTACTAACTACTCCCAGGCTAGGATGAGCAGGAACACTTTTGGTTTCTGGACTTGCATTACTAACTACTCTCAGGATAATAATTGTAGGATTTGGTTGGCTTGGATTCCTAATCTGATCTCAGTTTCTAATGCCTCCAACTCTGATCAGGCTATTTCTTGTAAAGTTACAGTCATTGGTACCCCCTGCTCTTTCTTTGCATCATTTGTGTGTGGTGCTAATGACATTGGCTCTAGAAAGAATCTTCGATACACCTCAATGCTTTCAGTAGCACTGTCCTTGATTGTTCATGGGCCATCCTTGCTGATTTCAATGTAATTAGGCACCCTTCTGAGCAAGTTGGTGGCTCAAAAGCCTGGGATGAAGGTATTCATGACTTGGGAGCTTGTATTAATAACCTGGAGCTTGAGGACCTCTGCTATGGAGGCTATAAGTTTACCTGGACAACAATATGGATGGTCAAGCTACCATTATGAACAAGATAGATAGAATCCATGTTAATGATGCCTTGATCCAAGCTTTTTCCAGCTCTTGGGACTTTTCCCCCTCCCGGATTTCAATCCTTTGCACTCAGTGATCAACTTCAACTTTGCTAACCTGAAGCCTCCTCCTACTTTCAAATTCTTTGACTTTTGGACTGACATGGATGATTTTCTACATTGTGTTCAGCTTGCTTGGTCAACTAGTTCTCATGGTTTCCATATGTATAAGTTACATAGGTAGCTTAAGGTCACTAAGTATGCCTTAAAAGACCTCAATAGAACCTACTACTCCAACATCTCTTCTAGAGTAACTGAAGCTAGAATTGAGTTGGAGCAGGCCAAAAGCTGAACTTTTTTCTAGCCCCCATGACCAGTCTCTCTAAGCTGCTGAGAATAGTGCCTTTCAGTAGTTTTTCTCTCTCAAACATGATGAGAAAATATTTTTCAGACAGAAGTCCAAGGCACAATGTATAAGCTTGGGAGATAATAACACTGCTTACTTTTGATAAAAGGAACAATATTGAGGCCATGATTGTGCAAATCGCTGATGACAGTGGCTGTATTGCTACTGATAAAAACAGAATTAAGAAGATTATTGTGCAGTATTACTCCAAGCTCCTTGACACCGGTTACACTGATTGCAGTATGGATTGGAAGGTTTTTTAGTGGGATTATCCTAATAAAATTCCTCCAGACCAGGCCTGCCTGCTCACCATGTCTGTTACACATGATGAGATACAATAGGCAATATTTCCCTGTAGTGACTCCAAAGCCCCAAGGCCTGATGGGTTCTCTTCCTGCTTCTTTAAGAAGGCTTAGAGTGTGATTGGTAAGGATGTCTGCAATACAATGCTTGAGCTCTTTAATGGTGGTTCTCTCCAACTAATCAACCATACCTCAATCTCCCTCATTTTTAAGGTTGATCAATCTCAAATAGTCCATGATTTTAGACCCATCTCCTGTTGTAACCTAGTCACAAAGGCATCTAAAAAATCCTTGCCAACAGACTAAACATGGTTCTTCCTAAGATCACCAACCTTAACCAAAATGCCTTTTTGCCTGGCAGAAGGATCTCAAACAATATTTTCCTTTCACATAAGCTTATTAGGAACTACCATAGAAGGAACAACATTCCTAGGTGTCCTCTCAAGGTGGATTTAATGAAATCCTATGACTGTGCATCCTGGCAATTTATTGAGAAAGCCCTTGTTTGTGTTCACTTTCCTCCCCTATTCACCAAACAAGTTATGAGTTGTATTACTACCACCTTTTTTCTATCAATATTAATGGAGAGTTATGTGGCTATTTTAAGGAAGATAGAGGCCTTAGGTAAGGAGATACCATATCCCCCTACTTATTTGTCATTGTGATAGAAGCCTTGACTGGTTTGCTGCAGTATGCCTCTAATCTACCTGGGATCCAATTTCACTAGAGATGCAAAAAGCTGGGTATTGTCAATCTGTGCTATGCATATGACCTCTTGATTCTTTCTAAGTGTGATATCCATTATCTGAAACTCATCAAGGATAGTCTAGAGTTATTTCACCTGCTGTTTAAGATGAAACTTAACCATGCTAAGAGCCACTATTTTTTCTCTAGAGTTTTTGAGTTTGTCCAGCAGCAATGTATTGAGTTGATGGGGTTCCAAGTGGGGTCACTTCCTGTGAGGTACCTTGGTATGCCCCTCATATCTACTAGGCTGAGGAAGAAAGATTGCTCTTTTTTGTGGACATAATCTCTTCTAAAGTAGAGGCTTGGGAGGCTAAGCATTTGACCTTTGCATGCAAGTACCAGTTTATTTAGTTAATGTTGTTGGCCACGCAAAGCTTCTGGGAAGGGTTGTTCATCCTCCCAATTAGGTCCTTTATGAAATCTAAGACATTATCAGAAAATACACTTGGTCCGGCAATTCCTTGAGGCACACCAGCTCCAAAGTAGCTTGGAATGTTGTTTGTCAACCCAATAATAGGTGGCTGGGGATTAAGGATCTTGTGGCTTGGAATGGTGCTACCAGTGCTAACCATCTCTTGTATCTCATCATTAACCATTCTGGTTCATTGTAGGGCAAATGGTCATACGCATCTCATAAAAAATTGTACCATTTTTACCATACTTGTTCCCAATGATTATTTTCGGTCTGGAAGAAACTACTCAAAGCCAGGAATTGGTTGATTGAGCATTGCTATGTCAGGATTAGAGATGGGACTAACACCTCCCTCTAGGTGACCCTTAGCACCGATTGAATGTTCTTGATAACAAATTTGGGAGGCATCTTATATTGGATATTGGTTTGGATATCAACACCAAAATTAGCAGCATCATTGATAGGAGTAATTTGTCTTGGCCTACAACTAACCCAACTACCCTTATGGCTATTAATGAGGCTTCTGTCAACATGCCCCCTCATCTGGATTCTAGGCCTGATAAGTGGATCTGAGATCTAGCTCTTAATGGAAACTTCTCAACTGCTTCTACATATTGCACACTTAAGCAACATGGTTTGATAGTCCCTTGGAGTGAGTTTGTGTCGTTCTCCTGCAACATTCTTATACACAGTTTCACTAGCTGGTTTCTTGTAGAGATAGTCTCACTACCAAACACAAGATGATTAGCTAAGGAATGAATAGCAGCCCTGACTGCATGTTTTCCCTTCCCACATGGAGAGCAGGGACCACTTATATTTTGAATTCTCTTTTCATTTTAGTATTTGGATTGCCATCACTCAATCTTGTGATGTCACTTACCCCTGCTCAAGGTGAGATCAAAACATTAAGTGGCTTGCTAATAGTACTAAAAAGAAGGACCTTAGAAGCCTCATCATGAAGATTGCTTTCAATTCCTTTGTATATAATATATGGATTGAGAGAAACTCTAGAATCTTTGAGGATAAAGTTAGAGAGAGGGTCTATATTTTAAGATCTATCATTAACTCTGTTAAGGATAAACTGTGGAATCATCCTCCCATTCCTATTTCCCCTGTTAATAGGTGAATTTCGGTCAAGCAGAGTCTCCTTCCCCATTTGCTTGAGAACCCTCCTTCAGGTTGGTTTGTTTTCATGTTTTTTGTTAGCTTGGCTTTGGTCATGTCCTTGGCTTAGTCTTGTTTATTCTTTCCCTTTATTAATAT
Organism: Datisca glomerata; assembly: GCA_003255025.1. Classification (NCBI taxonomy): domain Eukaryota; kingdom Viridiplantae; phylum Streptophyta; class Magnoliopsida; order Cucurbitales; family Datiscaceae; genus Datisca; species Datisca glomerata. The sequence goes on along the minus strand of QANY01000011.1, from coordinate 2,031,137 downwards.
ATATTGGAATAAAGAGGTCAATTATATATTTACTATAATATATCTACAAAATATTTACAAAGGAGAAATTTTTAGACAATCACACAATATATATATATACAAGGCAATAAATTGTTTACATACCTTTGCTTTTGTCAGGTTCAATAGTTCTACCGATATGAAGTTGATCTTTTGAAATTGTCGATCATACTTGTCCTCAAAAAATTATAATCTTGCTTCTATTGAATTTTGTTTCCAATGTTTCTTTTTTTAGGTGTTGGAGCTATCATGCTCTCCTTAAATTCAAATTGAGTGTTTGCACACTCAACTATATCCTTTCCTTTTGATAACCTTTTTCTTCAAGATGGACACTTTTCAGTTCATCTGATGTTGATTCAAGTTTTCCAATCTCAAACTGCAATCATTATAGATGCATAACACAAATAAGTACAAATTTATAAATAAAGATCATATAACAAAATTTCATGTGTACTTACATTTTCATGTAAAAATACTATGTACCTCAACTCTTTCTTATCTGGTTGACTATTGATTGTCCAATTATTGATCCTTGGTATTCTACTTTCAACTTTTGTCGAGCGGTGCTCTCAAGAGTAATATTGTTTCAAGAACCCAAACGGTTATTGCTTGTGGGAAGCCATAAAAAGCATGAGCATTGCTATCAGAAAAGTTACTGATTTTTTCATACTTACAACAGTAAGCTTGTATGTCAACCTCCCACATCAGTATATATCAAATAGTTCATCATTGTCAACCAGCATTATATGAAATTTGTTAACCAGTATGTGCTCATGCTTTGGAATTAACAGATTTTTGAGATAATATAGCTTCGCAAGCTTAACTATCTACTCATCCTCACCATTTTCTTGCAATAGTCCATATGTTAAATGCATAATTCAACATTTTCCTTAACATTGTCTTGTTGTTCTTAAAGTACTTATCTTTCACTTTTCCTTCTCCTAAGAAGCTTCTATGAACGTGTACTTGTGTTGTGCATCTTAACCCGCTAATAATTGTAATGTTTCTCATAGTAAATCGAGCCACACGTCCATTGAAATTGAAGTAAATAGAATCATTCACATCATGGTAGAATTGTTTTCTAGCTAAATGCAACAACAATTGTGCGGGAAACTTTTTAATTTGAGAATCCAAAAAATGCCCAAAACACCCACTCTTGAAGACATCTCTTTGTTTTTCGGTCAAACATAAATTTATATACTCCATGACATTAGGCTTAGAGAAGTAGTTCATGTCCTAAAGACAGTTTTCCACTCCCAAGGATAGATCGTTTGGTGGATGTGACTTCAGTATATGAGGTCTTATACTTCATGGACGCATATTTCTGGTATAAGTAAATCAAAATGTACCCATCATATAACGAGAAGACAACGTTTATCATAGAAATAGGTCTATACTGTTATCGGGTCATGCCATTCGGGTTGAAAAATGCATGAGCAACCTACCAACGATTAGTTAACAAGATGTTAACAGATCAAATTGAAAGGAACATGGAGTCTTATGTAGACGATGTACTTGTAAAGAGAAAAACAATGGTTTCACTCTTACCGTATTTGGCAAAGACATTCGGCACACTACGAAAATATGACATGAAGCTCAACCCAGTAAAATGTGTCTTTGGGGTGACGGCCGGCAAGTTCTTGGGGTTCATGGTCAATCAGAGGGGAATCGAAGCAAATCCTGACAAGATCCAGACTTTGATACAAATGGGTCTCCCGCACTGTGAGGGAAATATAAAGGCTAACTAGGAGAATAGTTGCATTAAACCAATTTGTCTCAAGAGCAACAGACAAATGTTTGCCATTTTTGAAAGCCTTAAGAAAAGGGAAGAAGTTTGAGTGGACCGAATAATGTGAACAGCTTTCATCCAACTTAACGCCCACCTGGGAAAGCCCCCACTGTTGAGTAAGCCGATAGAAGGAGAGACTTTTATACATGTACTGTACCTCGCGGTGTCACCCTCTGCCGTAAGTTTAGCATTGGTTAAAGAAGAAGGGAGAGTTCAACACCCAATCTACTACACCAGCAAATCTCTAGTTAACGTCGAGACTCGAGACCTAGAGTTAGAATAATTGGCGTACGTTCTAGTGATTGTAGGAATAAAGTTGAGACCCTATTTTTAAGCTCATCATATTATCGTTCGCACAGAATACCCTCTGAGGAAAGTCCTCATGAAGCCTGAACTATCTGGGAGAATAACCAAGTGGGCAATCAAGATGTCTGAATATGACATAAGGTTTGAACCAAGGAACGCGATAAAAGAACAAGCAGTGGTTGATTTCATTGTCGAGTTAACGATCACGTAAGAGAATAAGGAGGTTATATGTGAGTTGTTTGTGGAAAGATCTAGCAACTCTGGAGGAAGTGGCGCAAGCCTAGTCCTCATATAGCTAGATAAAGTCCGCCTCGAATATGCTTTAAGATTCAGGTTTAAGGTAACAAACAATGAAGCTGAGTATGAAGCCCTTCTAGCAGGGCTAAGGTTAGCCGTACCGCTCAAGCCAGAGGATGTCAGATATTTAGCGATTCTCAACTAATGGTGGGACAGGTCAAGGGAGAGTTCCAAACCAAGGAATCATGCATGGATTCCCTCCTCACCAATGTAAAATCGTTGCTGCAAAGGATCCACATTTACCAAATCGACCATATACCTTAGACCTAAAAGTACAATGTAAATTCATGAGCACGGCTCGCCTCAACTTCGAGATATGAGTTGAACAGGACAATACCCATCGAGTATCAACCCTCACCCAGTTAAAAAAAGGTAGAAGTCTGTGTTGGATCGAGTTTTAAAAATTGAAGAAAATTAATGAATCACGAACGGTTTGTGTGCGGAATATAAAAAAATTTCAAAAATAAATATTGAATCATATTAAACATAAAATCGTACAACGATCATATATATTTGATAAACGTATCGAGAAGAGATAGAAATAATTTTTACATTTTCTTGTAATAGAGAATTTGTGAGTTGGCGGGATCCAATTTATTGTCTCGTCTTCTTCGTTTTTAGATTCGCAGAACTTCAATCGATCTTCACACCAACAATCACTCATAGGATTCAGAAGTATATCTCACAAGGATATTATTAACAATAGAGTGTGGGCTCTCTAACCAACTAAGGAAGAGAAAAAATAATTTTCTCTCTTCTTCCTATTGGTTTTCGGTGGCAACTGTAGGGAGGGGGTGAGAGAAACTATTTTCTGCTCTGTCTAACTTTTAGCGTAGCTTAGGGTTAGTTTGCAACCCTTTATATTAAATGATAGAATTTACCCATATACTCATATATGATAAAATCAAAATTTACCTTCCTTGCACTACAATCTGTGATTTTTACATCTCCCATAGAGTCAAGACTGTGTCCAAATTCATCAATTCAAATTGATAAATTAAATTGATCCTTATAATTAATTAATTAATATCTTTTAATACAAATTGTCCAATAATTAGAAAATAAAAAGTTATTTAATTTGAACCTTAATTTTGGTCTTCACTAATTTAGTAATGACACTGATCACTTAAAGGTTCAAGAAGTGTATCTTGGTCCAAAACACGTTTTAGTCCAATTGATGTTGTTTTTCATTCTTGTCCTTATGAGCTACTCCTGAGACTGAATGGACCCACATGAATAAAGCTATGAGATTCAAATACCCGCCTAATTTAATTCTAACATCGTACGACTCCACTATAAGTCCGCTGCCAAATCAACTGTCGATTCATGCACGCTATATATTATCTGGTTGTGCAAATAAACATCTTTATTTCACGGTCCACAGAATATTTTTTTATGTTAACCTTCGTGAATATCAGTAACAAGATATAAATATAAAATTACCATTTTACCTCTCTAGTTATTATTTTCTTAACTCTTTTATTGACTGTGAATAAAAAAGACATATCAGGGAAGTGTCTCCTACAGCTCATATTGTCTTATTCAATGATTCATCTCATCGAGCGCCAGGCCCAGTTTAGTTGTTCACACACCCATCAATAAAGTATAAAATGATATTGTTACTATTACAATCTTACCATGAAATTCATAACTGTAATTCACACAACTCTAATAGTTGAATCACGATCCCAACCGTTAAGGTATTGTCCGACAATTTAAACTCACTCATTTGGTGTATCAAAGATCGCAAGTAACTAGGTCAAGTTTCGTATTCACCTCAGGATTAAGGTAATTATGAAAATACCCTTAAGGTGTAACAATTAGATTCAGAGTTAGATAAACGACTTTGCTATAAACTAATTTGTTACTTGTCTATTTAACATGTTTCATAACATGTCTAGGTCAACTGTGAGAGTCTCCACTCCCATGCCCCAAGACCGGCATTCTTTGGTTCAACCTAACAGTCGTAATTAGAATCAATTGTCCAGTCGATCATAAGATTGTGAATAATATTCTGAACTATTTCAGGAGAGTTTGTCTGGAAGACCCCTATGACTTTACTCTTCTTACGTTGATAATAGTTTCAAGACTTAAGTAAATTATAAACACACTTTAATTAAGGAAAACTTTCATTTGTTCATAAAATTCAGTAATACATAAATGTCAGAGAAACAGCTAAAAACTCATAAATAGTTATAACACCCTACTTTATGGACACAATTCCAACAGTTTGTGTATTAGAAACAACCAAGGAAGAATGGCTGACTCGATTATCAAATACTAACTACCAATAGAAAAGAATATAGCCAGGCGAATCAGGTACGCCTCATCTTGGTATACTCTAATGGAAGGATTTCTATATCGAATGGGTTTTTCTCTTCTGTATCTCAGGTGCCTTGGTAGAAAAAAGGATAAATATGTAATAAGGGAAATACATTAAGGGGATTGCGAGAACGACCTTGGAGGACAGGCCTTGGCCCACAAGCAGATTAAGCAAGGTTATTACTGGCCATCCCTAAAAAAGGATTCCAAGGAATATGTCAAAAAATGCGATCGATGCCAAAGATTTGCCCCAATCCCGCTCCCACCACTTGAGAAGTTAGCATCAATAACGAGTCATTGGACTTTCACCCAATGGGGGATTGATCTGATCAGACCTTTTCCCATGGGAAAATGGCATGTAAAGTTTGTTATAGTACCAGTAGATTATTTCACGAAGTAGGCTGGAGCTAAACCACTTACAACCATAATGGAGAAAAAGACCACAAACTTTGTTTGGAAGAACCTCATCTGTCAGTTTGGGGTACCCTACGTAATAATCACTGACAATGGGATACAATTTGACAACACAAATTTTAGTTATTTTTTCAGTTTTGGAATTAAACACCTCAATTCATCCTCAGCACATCCACAAGCCATTGGTCAGGTCGAAGCGATAAATAAGATTATCAAGCACACACTCAATGCTTTGTGCAAACACCCTAGCTCTGCGACGGGTTTTATCCGTGACACGCTTCCCACTAACTATGGATTCACCATGAGCCAGAGGGAAGAGTCAAGCCAAAGGCCTCGAACTTTGCTCTTCCTCAGACACTAAATGGAAATACCTTCACCCTTCGGTATCATCCACGAGCACACCAGCCCCAGTCTCGCCCATGCACAGATGATATATCGAGCCACTGATCTTAGCCTTCGAATCAAGTGTTTGGACTTATAAGAGAAGCCTGAGGCATCTGGCTCCGTCTCCTTAGGAAAGAGGTCATTATGAGAATCAGAGACCAGTGGCATCTAGTTTCAAAGAAAAAATAACTTCGTGAAAGATTGAGAACTGAGAAGGCATAAATGGGAGGAAACTCTCTTTTTATTTATAGTGGGTCATAAACGATCTAAGCCATCCGAAGAGAATCTAGATGGGCGATTTAGACCACCTCCACCTACATGATAAAGGAAAAAATCTTCGTACCCTTAATAAAGTAAAAACTCATAGTCCTATGAGCTTAGGAACCAGACGCTCATCGGACTAGGGGCAAATGTTATACCCCCAATCTCCAAAGGCAAATAAGTCTATGTATGCTCTGATTCAGGCCCATAAAAGAATACCTGTAGCGTCAGAGGATTAGTTAAATAAAAAAGACTCATTTAAAGGTCTAGACATAAAAACACTAAGGCCAAAATAAAAAGGAGCACAAACGGTTACGTTGAGGTCCCTAAAATAAAAGCGGTATTTTATCTTGAGAGGCTTGAGGCCTTGGTAAAATGCCGAGGCTCTCAACAAGGGAGGCCTCGGCAAAATGCCGAGGCTCTCAACTATGGAGGACTTGGCAAAATAGCCTCTCAAGAAGGGAGAGCCTCAGCAAAATGCTGAGGTTCTCAACAAGGGAGGCCTTAGCAAAATGTTGAGGCTCTCAATAAGGGAGGCCTCGGTAAAATTTCGAGGCTCACAACAAAGGAGGCCTCAGAAAAATGCCTAGGCTCTCAATAATGAAGGCCTTGGCAAAATTCCAAGGCTCATAAGAAAGGAGACTACCAAGAGAAGAGGCCTCGATAGTGATCAAAACTTGCAATAGATGGCTAAAAATTCATCCATACACCTAAAAATCCAAACACAAAAGAGAACACAAACAAACCTAATTAACAAGAACTAAGCATCCACTCAGGTTCAAACTAATTTTTTCTTCCCTCTTATCGTAAGGTTTAATTTTTTTAGAACCATATTCAACCAAGCATCCATTTTCCAACTACCAGTAGCCGTAAGCCTTAATTTCTTCAAAAACAAGCAATGAATTGTTCGTCTTCATCTTCTTTATCTTTGAAGTAACCATCTTCTCTATGAAAGAACATGAACCAAAGAAGAAAGATGGAGAACAGAGAGAGATCTAGAACAAACAATTAAAAAGAAGATGGAGCGAAGAGAGAGAGAGAGAGAGAGAGAGAGAGAGAGAGGAAAGATATAGATGGAACAAATAGAGAAAAAAAGAAAGATAGAGCGAAGAGAAAGAGACAGTGCGAAGAGATGGAGATCAAAGAAAGTAAGCGAGAGAGAGAGAGAAAAGGTGAAGAGAAGTTGTGCTGTGCAAAAGAGGGTTGAAGGCTAGAGTTTGAGAAAATGTTGCTTATATATGGAGTGTGGTTCGATTTGGTTCGACGTGGTTTCAATAGAAAAACCGCAGACCGAATCGAACAAGCAATGTTTTAAAACTCTAAAATCGAGCCAGACCATTTAAGTTGCACACACCTACCAAACCGTTGTGGTTCGATTCGGTTCGGTCGGTTTAATCAATTTTAATGGTTTGGCTTACACCCCTACCTATCAGAAAGTCAAAATCAAGTGCTCGTAGTGGCAAAAAAAAAACAATTATTTTCTATTAACCTATATGAAAAGGAAAATTTACTGGAATAGTAAACTTTAGAGGTGGTGTTTTAAAAATGTTAGGCTTTTAAAAGTTTAAGGTATACAGCAACTTTCCATGACAGTCAATAATTGTTGACAAAAATAACTCTAATCTAATTATGATGTAACGCCCCGATTCCTGAGGGTTAAACATGCTTGAAATTTTAAAATTCGAAAATTTCCCAATTCAATTGAAACCCTAATTTGAGAAAATCCCCAAATTGAAAACCCTAATCTTACCCTAATTTTTAACCTTAAATACCGGAAGCATAAAAATTATTTTGAAATAATATTAACTCATTAAACTGAAATAAATGATTCATTAAATTATAATAAAGTGAAGCACGAAAATCAATATGACATGAAAGATTAAACATAATTATTCATAAATATCTGAAATAACGGAAGTCAACAGAAGTCATAATTAAACTTAGAAATCATAATCGTGCTTGCTATGGCAGTCCCTCACTCCTGCTGCTCACCATCATCTACAACACAATCATCTATGAGGGTGAGTATTAAAAATACTCAGTAAGTAAATTCACATACTAATGAGTTTCACATGACATAAATGTAAACATATAACTCATGCAAATTTATTTCACACGTTCACATGTCACATAAAATACTTGTAACAACACATCGATTTCATGATTAACATATAACTTGAACTTGTACTTATACATGCCAATACTTATACTTGCTTGATCATAATTCGACTAGACATATCTCTCGATTAAGAACCTAACCAGAACTGTTTCACAACTTGAACTTGAACTTGTAACATGAACGTGAACATGAAAAATTAGGTGTCCTGAAACTTGATGTCACATAAGGTTATCTGAACCTCAAGGACACTAACATGAATATGGTGACACCTCAAGGACGCTAACATGAACATGGTGAAACTTGATAACATGACGTGAACAATCTGGTTACTTAATAACCAAGGGACATGACTAAATCTACTTCTCTTTTACTTATCACTTTTTTACTTGAATTAATATTCATATTTCATGTTATCACATATACATAAGTAAACATATAACTTGTTCCTGAACATAAACACATAACTACTACATGTATAACTCAAAATATAAACATAACATGGTAAATAATTCCATCATAATATGGAAAACAAATAAAATACTTGATCATCAGATTGAACATAAAGAAATAATAAAACAATTATATATTCTACACTTATAACATATGAACCGGATTATTATGTAAATTCAATTCCTTGGATTCGCTACGAATTAAATTCAGCAACTAATGACTTGTAATCCAATGATCCTAGGTCACAACAAATTCATATAATATCTATAATTATTTAAATAACTAAGCGAGTTTGGGAACAGATGGAAACCACATCGGGTGAAATTATCAAATGGCTTAAAATGGTTCAACAAGGTTCGAGTGGTCTGAATTGGTTCGGTTTTGCTGTTTTGGGCTACTTCAGTCTGGTCGGGTTGAACTGGTCTAGTCTGATCGAATCGATTCAATCCGGTCTGGTCTGACTGAACCGGTTCGTTCTGGTCTGGTCTGACTGAACCTGTCCGGTTCAGGTGAACCGGTTCAAAAGAAGGGAAAAAAATAGAAAAGGAAGACGAAGAAGAGGGGGAGAGAGAGAGAGAGACGCAACAGGGGGATGAAAGAGAGAGAGAGAAAAACATAATAGAGATGGGGGAGGGAGATGAAGAAGATGGAGAGAGAGACACACACACAGAGAGGGGGGAGAGAGACAAAACAGAGAGGGGGAACGAAGGGGAGAGAGATAGAACAGAGAGGGGAAGGAGACGAAGAAGAGGGAGAGAGAAACGCACTGAGAGGGGAAAGAGAGAGACAGAACAGAGAGGGGGAAAGAGAGAGAAATAAAATAGAGAGGGGGGAGAGAGACAGAACAGAGAGGGGGAGACGAATGAGAGAGACAGAACAGAGAAGGGGAAGGAGATGAAGAAGAGGGAGAGAGAAACGCACAGAGAGGGGGAGAGAGAGACACAACAGAGAGGGGGAAAGAGAGATAGAGACAGAACAAAGGGGGGAAAGAGAGAGAGAGAGAACAGAGAAGGGGAAAGAGAGAGAGAGAACAGAGAGGGAGAAAGAGAGAGAGAGACAGAACAGAGATGGGAGAGAGGGAGACGCACAGAAAGGGGAAAAACAGAAAAGGGAGACGAAGAAGAGGGAGAGAGAGAGAGAGAGAGAGAGAGAGAGAGAGAGAGAGACATTAAATCATACCTTGATTAATGGAGGATCATTGATGAAGAAGAAACTTGATGAAGTAGAGATGTGAAATCATATAAAAAGGGGAGAGAGAGTTGTAAGTGGTTACAAAGATTAGCTTGAGATAACAAAAGAGAAATTTGGGAGAAAATTGTTAATAGAGAACTCAAAGAAAATAAATAGGGTGGTTTAGGGTGTAAGTGCATATATGGTGTGAGTGTGTTCTAAATTACAAAAATACCATTTATTAAAAACTTGGGTATTACATATGAAGTGTATGAAAGATTTTTGGGTAAATCATAATATATTTGTGATTTAACAATGTTCAAGATACTTAAAGTCTGGAAGCAATTAATGCTCCAAATAATTTAAAATTTTGAAAGTTAAAAATATCCACAAACCACTCAAAATAAAAAAATTGAAATAAATCAGGAACTTGCTCAAAAAGTAATTGGAACCGTTGATTAACAATACATTAAAAAAATATCTGATAAAAAAATTAAAAGTAAACTATTTTAAATCTTCTAAAAGATCACCACACTCATCAACCAACCATCAATGTCAATATTTTAATTCCTAAACATATTCTAAAGCCCTAACATCAACCATTATACACGATTCCAGAGCAGTCTAGAGAGAGAACAAGAAGCTTTTTGCAAGACCTTTTCAGCAAGAGATCGAACACTTCAACTGGATTTCTTCTAAAAAATAACAATCAATGGCAACCACCTAAACACACTCACAATCCTAAATTAATTTCACGTAAATTAATGATATATCATTAATTGACCTATGATCAAAACCCTAACCAATCAATGAAAACCATTTAAACATACTCAAAACTCTAAATTAATTCAAGGTAAATCAATGATATATCATTGATTGACCAATAATCAAAATCCTAACTTAACAATCAAATACCTACCTAATTTTAGATAAATAATGATATATCATTGATTGACTAGTAGAGAATTTCCCTAAAAAATAGTGCAAATGACTATACTTTCGACTAATAGAGGTTTAACATTAAAAATAGATATTAAATTAGCTATAATAAAGGAAGGATTAGCTAATAAATTTGATTAGTTAAGATATTCTACTAATGACACTAGCTATAATTTAGGAAAGACTTAAAATTCTTAATTAAATGATGATAGAATTACTAGAAAAGAAAATAAAATATGATTTGAAAATCTCTAAAATCAGGGGTAATTTCATCTCTTCAAATTTTAATCAATAAATGAATAAGTTTTAAAACCTATCTATTTAGTGTAATTACTTTAATGAAAAATTTCCTCTTAAAGACGATTTCCTCAATTTGTAAACATGTGAAAAATCTCCACTTCTTACTAGAGGCCCAATTAATACTTGTGCCCTCTTCGCCCTTTGACCATCAAAACCTCATGATAGCAACATAAATATTTTGGCAGCTTTCCTTAGAGAGTTTGATTTCCTTTCCTTCTAAGGATATGAGATTATTAGCCTTCCACAAAGAAGTTTTATTTTTCTATGTTTTTCCTAAGAAGGGTATAGATGTCAGCCTTTGATTACCCATAGTCTATAAGTAAGCCTAAATAAGATTCTTTTTAGATATTAAGAGGGACATTAAAAATTATAGAAATCTCTTCTTTCCTACTTTCTGAGACATTTCCACTAAAATATGAACTTCTCTTGTGTAGACTTACTTTCTGCCCAGAGGCATTACATACCTCTTAATGCAATAATTTAGATTATTACAAGAAATAAGGTCTACATCTTATAAGAACAAACAATCATCAACAAAGAAAATGAGTAATAGAGGGGACTTCCTTTCTTAAGAGATAAAAGTTTCACAAGTTTTCCTTTTGTAGCCTTTCAATACATTTATAAATACTTTCAGCCACTAAAATAAACAGAAAATGAGATAACGGTCGCCATGTCTTAAACCCCCTACTAGGGTTTATACTAATTGTAAGGTCCCTATTAATTGTTATTTTATAATTGACAGTAGTGGTGAAACCCCGTTTTTAATAACAAGCTCTTTAAACAATACAAGAAAAATGTCATTCTACAAGATTTAACGGCATGGTTTACTATTTTTTCTTGTGAAATGAATACAATCACAACATTTTAAATGAACCTCATAAAAAATCTTGTGATATGAGAAAAAATGCAGGTCTTAAAAATTTTCGTCTTGCGTCAATTACTTAAATTTTACACTTTCTCTTTTGCTTTTATATTTAGATAGAGAGAGAAGTAAAGTGAGCAGCTGAGTTCCCTACCTCTCTTGATCGTCAGTAGGAAGCTAAATAAAATGAATTGTATTTTATTCTTTGGATCATAGTGGTCAATTCTATTCCATTCTGATCGAAATTGACAGAATGTTCTGGTTTCGGCATGAGAACGAAACGGAAAAGGAAGTACAAAATTTTCAGTGAAATTCCAATTAAATATAAGTTAAAACAATCAAATAACATATGTTAGGCGATAGCCCAGTGGCAGGTGCCCTTTTAATCAAGCTCTCACCTCTTTCACGACTTGGGTTTTATTCTCAGGATGCTAAATCTATTTTTATTTCTTTTCCATGAGAAAGTATATTCTATAATGATTTAATGAGATGATTAAGTGGACATTTTTCTTTAGAATGTTTTACTATACGCAACAAATATTTGGTAAAAAATCTAGTATCTAAATGATAATTAGTTTTTTATGTGAATTATATATTAATATTAAATGGAAATTATTGTTTATTGTATTAAAATAAGTCATTATTCAATTTTTCTCACATATATTTTTATAATATTATTTATGCTAGACTGCTAGATAATAATGATCTAAAGTAGTTCATAATGCAAGATTTCAAGAAACGTCTACTACCTTTTAGGCATGAAATTCATCTATTTGAGGATCAATGTCCTAAGACACAAGATAGATAACATGAAGATAGTTCCCCATGCTCTGGTAATGGGAAGTCTTACATATGTAATGTTGTGTACCATAACAAATATACCTCTCATTGTGAACATGGTCGGTAGATATTAGTTGAATCCATGAGCAGAACACTAGATAGTTGTGATACATATATTAAAATATCTTAAGATTATGAAAGGTTATATGTTTGTCTATCATGGTGAAGATCTCATGTCAGTTGAGCATAGGGATTCAAAATTTTAGTCTAATAGAACTCAAGAAAATCAATCTTGGGTTATGTGTTTAACTCTGGGTGTGGAAGTTCCCAGGATAGTTTGAGATATACACGATTAGGAGATTCCCAACCATGGACAATTATGATAACACTGGTGCGACTGCGCAATCCAAGGAACACTTGAAACCATCAAGGAGACAAGCATATAGAGCACAAGTATAATCTCATTGGGGAGATTATACAATGAGGAGATATAGTTGTCTTTAAGATAGCATCAGCAAAGAACCTAGCGGACCCAATTATGAAGACTTTAGCCATGGTGGCTTTAGGTCTTATGTTGAGAGCATGAGGTTAAGCTGGTTATAAATGTGCTTTAGAGAATGTGGGAGATTGTTTGGATTGCTCCCTCAAAGAACGAGAATTCCATATGGGTATTGACATTGTTTTTGGAATTATGATAAATTGATATTCTTATGTTACGCCACATGCAAACATTCTTGTAAAGTTCACAAGTATATAGTAATTGATTTATGGGTCATATAGAGTTTAATTCATAAGAAAAAAGTACAAGCAAAGAATTCTTTATGACTCAAAGAATTAATTATTTTCATAGTTAAGTGAAGTTGGACGCTTTCATTTGGAAGATTTTAATGCACTAACTCCATCATGTAAAGTGACTTTTGTTGATGTACTAGTGCATTTGTGATGCATTGAAGGACTCATAAGTTTTACTTTTGGAAGGTGTTATCTTAAAAAATCAAGACTTGTTGCTATTATGATATGAGTGTTCTTAATCTTGAGAGAGTTATTAACTCATATTTAATAGTTTGGTCATTTTGATATGTTATGAATGAGACTCTATGAGTCAACATATTTTATGAATTGAATGATTAGGTTATTAGATAGTGAGGATGCATAGATTTTCACTAGGAGATCCATAGAAACTCTTAAGTAAGAAATATAGTACTTCTTAGGTAATCCATTTGTGTAATCACAGTAAACTAAACGCTTAATATCTCTAATAGATTACTAGAGATTTGGTAATTTTAATTGAAGCATCAAGTATGCAAATTATCATAGTTGATTAATAGAACGAGATTTTTAACTTAAGGATATAAGAGGTGTATATCCATTAGGTCGATAGTGCTTCACCTAATGAGGAAAATTTTATGGTACCGATCAGTATTGTTGACCCTAGTCAAGTGACAATTTTGATGATGATAAATAATATATGAAATAGTACTTTCAAGTGTGTAGGCTCTATAAAAAAGTGAAAACAAGATAAAAAATACTCTACTATAAATGTTTATAAAAAAGAATAAACGGTAACCAAAACCGTGCAATGCGAGACACACACGATTTATTGTGAAGCACGAACGAAGTTAAAATAGTTAGAATCAAAGTTGTGTTAACTAGGCACGCCGTAAGGAATCTAGAACCGGACCTAACCATATATGCATTAGAGTGTATCATATTGAACTACCATTTTACCTCTAGTTTGGCCCTTAAACCTGCTCAAGTTCGGCTTGTCGAATCTTAATAATTGGCCTACCGGTTCCCCAAACCGGCGGACCAGTTTGTGTATAGAAGTTTGTCAAATTTGGATCATTCAAGCTAATGGATGATAATCGGCTTGCTGATTCCCCAAATCGGCAGACCGATTTGCGTGTATGGAAAAATTCTTCTCAATGATTAGTCAATCATATGACCGGTAGCCTTAGGCAGCAGATCAGTTGGGCCGCCTCCACACCTACGAACACCTCCATTTGGGTCATCATTTCCACCACTACTATCCAACATGGTTCATAGTAATCTATGGTATTGAGAGGTGTAATTTTGTGAGCGCTATTCTATAAGAAGTTTTAGAGAGAAGTTAGAAAAATATTGAGAGCTTAAATTAAGAGATTTATTCTATGAGAGTGACAGTTTTTGTAAGAGATCAAATGTGTTGAACAATGAGGTGCCTACAACATATTTGAGGTACATCAATATTCAACATATTTGAGATACCTCAATATTCAACATATTTGAGATACTATCAATACATATTTAAGATACCACATATAATTTGAAATATCCACGTTATTATACTGGCTCGGTCCAATCGACCAACGTTTAATTGGCTCTCATATGTCAATTGAGATTTGTAAAGATTTAGTTTTCACCGTAAAATTATTAATGTGAGTAAATTTTTAAAATGAGATCTTTGAAGCGTGGATATAAACAAAGTTTGCTGAAGAACCACGTAATTTCCACGCTTTAATTATTCTTCTAGCATTTTAGTTTCCACACGTTTAACTACTTTATTTTCCACTCACTAATTGCCCCTCATGTACTTTCTTTTATTATTATTCTTGGTGACACTATTATATGCTTATTTATTATTACTTATTATATTTATTATATTTGTTCCTCAATTATTTTTATCTTTTATCCTATAAAAGAGGAGCCATATTGATTCCACACGTTATCATCTTCCAGAATAAAATGGGCAATGAATTGGCTAGGTTCCAACTGCTATTATTAATCAAATGTGCCAATGAACCGGATAAATTAAACATAAGGGATGGGGAGATCAACTTGAAGATCCTTCGAATTTATGATCCTTTTGGCCGTGTTAATCAAGCTCTATGGTGATTTTTATATACTTCTATGATGGTTTTGTTTGTTTTTATGTCTTTTATTGCTTTCTCCACCTACATAAGATCTTTCATGAAATGATCATCTTTATGACAATCAGATCAGGGGTGGAATCACGTGTGGGTCACGTGAACCCCTAAAAAACTAACATTTTAGTAAAGAATTTTTTTTATTTTTATCTTTTTTTTACCCTACTAAATTTTCAAATGCGGTCCCACTTAAATCTTTTTATTTTCAGTTTTAGACTTGTTAACTTTTACTTTTAACCATAAAATAAAATCTTTAAAATACCAAATCTTTGTACCGACTTCATCCCATTTCATCCATAACCCTCACTACCGCAAGTCCCCAATGACAATTAGCAACGACAGTGACAGCCATACCCACTTTTGTTTATGTGAAAATTATGTCAGTATCGATTGTTGAGGAGACCGTCATGCGTCGCTTGATGATTCGTCAAGAGGTCTGTAAAAATTAAAAATTATCGTAAAAGTAGAAGGCAGGCGTCGGAGGGTGCCCCACCTAATGCACTTCGACGATCAAGTCAGTAGAGAGTTTAAAATAATATTAGCAATATAGAGAATTGATTACCGTTTAATGGGGATCATCATATATTAATAATAATTTTCTGTATCAGTCAAACGTCTAGATTCAGTATATCTTCTTCCTTATTCTGATAAAGAATGGAGAATATTCTTTGACCAGAATATTTTGGTTATCATCTTATCCTCTTTAACAACCATTGAGATTGTCTGATAGATTCGATATGTGCATATCATTTTCTTGTATGACTGATTATTATATCTTATCGTGGCAGAAAAATGATATCGGCTATCTCGAGTAGCCACGATCCTCGGTATAAGATTACCTTATCATCTATGTGACCTCGATAGTGTAAGTATAGGTGGGGTTGTGTCCATCGATCTGATCGTGGAGAGTGCCTCGGTCATCATGGTGACTTCACTCACGGAGGAGTCATCGGTTTGAACTTAATGTAGGCCCTACCGGAGAAATGAGAGTACTGGGTTTTGTTAAAAAATATTATTGAGTGGGCTTTAGCCCGAGTGTGTTTTCTCCCCTACAATTTACCCCCACTTCTTGAGTCTGAAGCATAGCGATAGAGTTGGGAAGTATGTTGTAGAGGAAGCCATGAACTTTTACCCCAAGACTCTATCTTTGCGCTTAATCAAGTGTTAAGCATATGTTGAAGTTGAGATCGTGAAACAATAGAGTTTGTGTTCAAATAGCTAAGTATTTGTTGCTGGTTCATGATGGTGTCTCAGAGTATCTTGTGATTGAGACGAGCTTTCTTCATATTTGTTAATCGACAAAGTTGTCATCTTGACCAATATTGGACTTCTTCATGTGATGACGTGCATGATCATGTCAGACTTGAAGCTCTATGGTTTAGGTTTGTACAAGTTGCTCTGATTAATTATCAGGATCGAGTCCCTATGATTTTTATCTGGCAGTCATGCGGCTTGAGTTGGATCCGTGGACATAAAAATAAAATTTTTACACCTTCGCTTGAATGCATCGTGAGGACTTGGTGTTATGATTGAATTTCTTTGATCTGATGTAGGCGATAAGATGACCACTCCATTGGGATTGCTTTACTGTGAGGTCGACTTGATGCTGTGACGTTATTGGGTCTTCTTAAGGATATGATTTTTTTTCAAAATCTTACATTGCACTCTCGTGTTGCTCCATGGTTGACCATATATCCGGTACATTACTTTGGCATCACATGTCTCATGGCGGATGATGGAGTTATTACACTCAATGGCGTGCTTCCCGAGGGTTATTCTTACCATCCAGAGTTGCATTTTCAGAAACTAAGTTGTGGCTGGAAACAAAGGTTTTGATGCTTTGGTTGTTGACTCTTTCTCATAACTCAATGTCTGTGTTTATTGGTCTGTCCAAATGACATAGTGATTTCATTGTTTAAGTCGTCCGTTATTTTGTCTGAAATTTATAGTGATTTTGTAGCGTAGCTTGGCACAACAAATGTCTTTGAGCTAGCCTTAAAGAAATCGAGCGGTTCTTTTCTTGGAGAACAAGTGACTTTTGAGTATCTATGGAGTAATGCCCCTTTCATCATGTTTGGGGTAAGGACCTTAAAGCATGTGTATTGACATTTTAATATAAAATTTAATGAAATTATATTTTTCTTATAATTATTCTTTTAAATTAATGTTGAATAATTTCTATAAATATCTGAAAATTATATATTCAATAATGACACTATGATCATGTATTAGTACGAGAGGATCAAGATCATAGATAATGAATAAAATTGTCAGGAACAATGGAATCTTTAACGAATGGTTACTAGTACGGTTCACTAAGCATTATGAATGCATGTGATCTAGATCTGAATCATTGATGTTGATAGACATCTTAGTGAATGTGCATATATAATACGATTATATATGGTAGGACCAATGTGAATTAATGTCTTTATTAACTTGTCATTTAACATAAAGATTTAATACACATCAATCTGATGATCATATGTAGGTCAGTTTGAATCCTGAGCAGACATGACCTCTTATACATGCCTACTGAATCTTTTGATTCACTCATTAAGGTTTGTTCATAAAATAGGCTAGTAAGTTTTGTTTTGGAGATTCAGTGATATGGATGATTGGGAACATGATCTTACAAGATTTAGAATCCAAGATTTTCTAACGGATTATATATTGGTTCCCTTAAATGTAAATTCTGAAACTAAATGATTATTGAGCTCAAATTTATAATATGATTATAAATTAACCATTCACTAGTGAATTAATGATACTTAAGGATCAAGAGGTAATTGGAAGGGTAAAATGATAATTTTGATCAGATCTAATTTACGAACCAATAATTGGAGGACAGCACTACATGAAATGATTATATCAATGGACTGCACGAGAATACTCTGTAAATACATTTTATAATCTCTAAGAGTGAAATTTCCTATTTATAGTGGAGTAATAATGAAATTAATAAATAAGATTATTTAATTAAAGAGTTTAATTAATAATTTAGTTTATTAGAGCTTAGGATTATATGTCCATGACCCCCAAGTCACCTCTGTACTACATAGTTTAGGGTGTGAATATTTCAGGACATGAGAAAATGACTAACTTGCAAAAGGAATTATATTTCTGGGACAAATACATAATTATGAAATAATTATGTGTGACTGATTAATTAAGAATTAATTAATTAAATTATTTATATTAATTTTCAGAAATTATATATAAATAATTATATCGATTAATTTTTTAATTATCGATAAGTAAGACAGTATATCTAATTTGTGAAATTAAATAATGTTAAATTATTATTAGATAATAATTTAAAATTAGAATCAACTAAATCTATTATTTATGAACTAACAGATAGGTTATTTGATAAGAAAAAATAGATAATTTATTTTTAAATTAAGTAATATCTAAATATTTATCTGATTAAAATAAATAATCAATTTGCAAAAATTGTCAAGTGGCATGTTATACTGCCACATGTCAATCACTGATTGAGAATTAGAATTTAACATGGACTACTGTAGTGTCATGTGACACTACAATTATGCATGCAATATTGTAGTGTAGTGATGTGAATCACAGTGTCGTGTGGCACTATGATACCTCACGATACACTGTAGTCTCGTGTGGCACTACAATTGTGCACAGTTACAGTGGGTCCCAGTGCAATGGTAATTTTTTTATTAATCATTATTATGTGTATATCTCTAGAAATTTGGAGTGCCTAGAAAATATATATACATATTATTCTATTGGACTCAGTACTGATTAAGTGTGCTAACAACATAGTTGCTGTCAGGTTGAAACTCTCTGAGATTAGTTAGTAAAAAAGCTCTGTGAGAATAATCATTGTATTCTCTCAGAGAATAGTCTCACAATATTATTCCTTCTCAAAAAATTTCTAGATCTCATGTGTTGAGTACATCTAGAGACAAAAAAGTGTTCTATTTGTCCACATACGTCCTAGTGTGTTTGAGGATTGACTTGAAATATCTTGGTGTGGATCTCGAGGTTCGTTGGTTGTGGGAATGGAAGATCGTTGGTTTCGAGGACGCTTGATTAGACAATAAGACGTATATATTCTATATTCATGTATGTCTTTGATTTAATATATAAATATATTTGGATATGATTGAAAAGAGTTTTCAATAAAAGTTTTATTTTGGAAACCGTTGCGTCGCGTTTATTTTCTTTTATCGAAAAAGATTTGTTTCTTTATAAATTTTTTTTTATTTTTGGAAACCATTGCATCGCGTTTCCAACACATTGTGCCTTGAGTTTGACAATATTCTTGAGTTATTGAAGGTCCTTAGCTTCTATGCCCCTAGAATATCGACCAAATTTATCCCATCGAGCGGTGGGTTTGTATTTGGTCTTGTCGACGTTCTTCATTTGAAATGAATTGCTTGTTCTACTGAGCTTGTCGTTGCATCTCTCCGTGCTTTTGTGTTTGCACATAAAATTTATCAATGCTTTCATTTTCTAGTGGAAGGTTTTGGAGCCCTCTTTGCCTTTTTTGCTCAAATCATGTTTGACGAGTCCTTGATGGTGAGGTCCTTTGGAGACATCTTCAGTAGAGTACAAGATCATTTGTGATTTGTGAGATTTTGGCTAATCTCGATACAATAGTCATCAATGTGACTTGGGTGCCATTTTCATAATTGTGATCATAGTACCGTAGTTATCTACGTAACTTCAGGCACCTATCATCTATGTGACGTAGAGTAATATAATCATCTGAGTGTCTTAGGGTGCTTAGTCATCTGTGTGAAGAGAGGTACTTAGCCATCTGTGTGACTTGGAGTGTACAGTCATCTATGTGATCATCGTAGTCATCTGGAGATTTCAGGTACCATGAAATATTACATTGGTCCTTTTACCTTATGTAAAGTTTTTTCTCCTATTCGTCTTAGGTAAGTTATGAGGTCTTGGCGATTGTGACAATTATCAAAGTACTTCATCCCAACATCTCGTGTACTTAGGTGCCATAAAATATTACCGTCGTCTTTGGCCTTAGGTAGGGTCTTTTCCAATCATCTTATGTGATAAGGATGCCTCATTAGGCTGTCACCTTGGATGAGGTCTTTTTGCCCTTCGTAGGGTCTTTTTCTATATCATCTTATGTGATAAGGATGTTTCGTTAGGCCGTCACCATGGATGAGGTCTTTTTGCCCTTCGTAGGATCTTTTTTCAGATCATCTTATGTGATAAGGATGCCTTGTTAGGTCGTTGCCCTGGGTGAGGTATTTCGTTCGAGGGTTCTTTGACCTCAATTGCCATGGGATACTTCCCTGGTCCTTTTGCCCTATGTAGGGTCTTTCTCCGGATCATCCTTAGTAATTAGGAGGCCTCATTAAGCCGCACCTTGGTTAAGGTCTTTCGTCCAATCATCTCATATGCTCGGGTGCCACGAGATACTTTCGTGGTCCTTTTGCCCAATGTATGGTATTTCTCCAGATCATCCTTAGCGATCAGAAGGCTTCGTTAGGCTATTGCCTTGGTTAAGTTCTTTCGTCCAATCATCTCGTGTGCTCGGGTGCCATGAGAAACTTTTGTAGTCTTTTTGCCCTATATAAGGTCTTTTCTTCTAGCCATCTCTGGTGAGTATGAGGCCTCAACGGTCGTGGCCTTTATCAAGGTCTTTCATCCAAGCATCTCGTGTGCTCGGGATAGCTGCTCTATGGAGCACTCTTTGAATCATTCCTTCAATTTTAGAACTTTGCTATAATTTTCCCTCATCCTTATGTCTTGCTTGAGAATCTTCGTTGACATGCGGGCAAAACTTCATATTTGGTTTCATTGTTTGATGTCTTGTATGCGAAGCGCATCACTCTTTCAGTTATGGTCTTCTCTGATGTTTTGAGTATCAGTCCGGCTTTGCTTTCGCATGCGTTTGCAGAGACATCCACGTTAATCACCCATTCCATGTCTGGGGGTTCTTCCTCCGTGCCTTTATCAATTGTGTCATCTTACGTGACATATTCTGTACGGCCTGACTCATCTTTCTCTTGGGGTGGCATCATCTCTACCATAAAGTCAGCGAGTGCTTGAGCCTTGATTGCGGTGTAAGGTTCGTATCTTATGTCGAACTCTCCAAACACTTCCATCGTCTTCCGCATGTACTCTTAGAACATTTTGTTGACTAAACGCTGATAGGCAGTTCATGCGTTCTTCAGTCTGAACAACATGACTTTGTAGCAATAAGTCCTCCTATCAATCACAAAGGTCATCTTCTTTGGGTCTGATGGATGAATGAGTATTTGATTGTACCCGGAGAGAGCATCCATAAGACTGAGCATCTTGTGCCCCGTTGTAGCGTTCATCGATTGATTACTGTTTGGAAGAGGGAAGTTGTACTTTGGGCATGCTTTATTCGGGTTAATAAACACTATACATGATTTCCACTTTCTGTTCTTCATCTTTTCCTTTACCGTGTTGGCCAAGCAGTCTAAGTAGTGGACTTCTCAGGTCTCAATAATTATGTTTGCTCTTTCACGGGAGCGTTTGCATATTATGTGACCTCTCGGGTCTTGCTAATTATGTTTTCTCTCTCGTGTGAGCGTTTTAACTAAACTTGTATATTCCTAAGGAATTTAAATTGTATTTATATATCTAGTTTCCTATCCACTATCGAGCAGGCCTAAGCGATCCATGTACCTCGTGCTATGGTATCATGGTGACATAATTAAAAGCTTATGAGACTTTATATTATGTCCTAGGATCTCGTTGCTTATCATGACTTCATGCTTGATATCATACTAAATTAAAGTGCTTTAAAAAATGTTCTTGAAAAGAATAGTAATTTTGAGCATAAAAAATAAATAATGTACCTCAATAATTTAATGGAGATCATTGACATAACTCTTGATTTTGAGAGAATATAAATATTTAATAATGCAGATACGAGCTATGTGGTTCATCCAAATCTTGAAACTTTTTCTTGTCCAAGTTGCTACATAATATTTATGCGAATAATTGTATTTTTGTCCTCAAAATTTTAATAGATGTCATCGAAGTGACTCTTGATTTTGAAAGAATATAAAAATTTAAGATAGTAAAGATCTGAGCTTTGTGGTCTGCGTCCGAATCTTGAAACTTGCTATTGTCCAATAATATTGATGCAAATAAATATTATTCTCCTAACATTAATAGCACATCAAATAGTGTAAATTAATTAAAGAGAATTTTACAATTTAATCACATTAAAATAAATAATAAGCAAATAAATTGCTTAGTTTGCCTGTAAATAAATCTTCCCTTCAATTTTTATTTATTGCGTATTTGCTCCACCATTTTTAGTTCATTTAGAACTTGGAAAATATTTGCTTTAAGGAGTTGATGTAGGCCAATTGGAAAATGGAACAGGTGTTTGGCTGCCTTTGTGGGTTTAATGAGGCGCAAAGGCCATGGAAGAAAGGTCCTAGCACCAGGCCTCGGGTCAGGCCTACTTCTGGGTCGCATCTGGGCCCGGGTTTTGCCTGGACACGGGTCACTCGCGTCGCACATAGGCTTGGGATGGAGTTCTCATGGGCTCCTTGCGTGGGCATGGTATAAGCTTTCTTCTATTCTCCATGGGACATTACAACAATCCTTCTTGGGCTCCCTTTCATGGATCAACCGGGTAGGTTAACCCGATAATCTGAAAGTGGGTAAAGATGGAGACCGTCGGTGTAGGCGGCACGTGAGGGCATGTGCAGCTGTATCCGACGACCTTTCACGGCCGGAAATTGCTCCATCTTGACGAAAATCTTCATTTGAACATCTTTTCCATCATTTTTAAGTCTAAAAACGCTACATTTTGCGTAGATATGAGATTCCATGTTCTGCAATGGAGGAGATCTTTTTCCGTCATTCTTCATGGTGATTTTGAGCTTGAAAATCCTTTGTTTCACGTTCGCTAATGGGGGAGATTTTTCTCCTCGGCTTTCACGGTGGTTCTTGGCCTAGAGAAGACCTGGCGCCATTGTAGGCGAAGCCGCAAGTGTGTTCAACGGCAGATCGCGTGGATGTAGTTGACGATGGTCGCGGCGGTTCGAGGCTTTTTTGGTGAGGCTTTTCAATGATGATGGCAGCTTCATGGTTCAAGACTTAAGGCGACAAGATCGTTGCTCAACGGCAACGACGATGTGTGACATTGGGCTGTCAACGCACAATGATGAAATCAGCAGCGGTTCTTCAAGACAGTAATGATGATATGTTGATCCCAATATTTATCTCCTTCATGATTCTTTAACATGCTTTGGATTGTTTCACCATTGTTCCGACAATCATGTCGGTGGATCTACATTAAAAGAGATTTACATTCTCACAGATGTCGTTAAACTGTTGATGTGAAAAATATGTCAACATCAATTATCGAGGGGTCACACATCGTCGGTTGATGATTCATCTAGAGGTCTGCAAAAATCAAGAACGATTGTGAAAACAGTTGGCAGGACACTGGGGGGTGCCCCACCTAATGCACAATGGAGAGTTTAAAATAATATTAGCAATATAGAGAATTACTTACCGTTTAATGAGGATCATTATATATTAATAATGATTTTCTTTATTAGTCAAATGTTCAAGTTTAGTGTATCTTCTTCTTTTTGATAAGTACTAAAAATATTCATGGAGAATATTCTCTGATCAGGATATTTTGGTTATCTTCTTATCCTCTTTAAGATTGCTGATAGATTTGATGTGTGCATATCATTTCCTTGTATGGCTGATTGTTATATCTTATTATGACAAGAAAATGATATCGACTATCTCGAGTAACCACGATCCTAGGTCTGAGATTACCTCATCATCCGTGTGACTTCTATAATTTTAGTATATGTTGAGTTATGTCTATCAATCTAGTCGTGGAGGGTGCCTTAGTCATCATAGTTACTTCGGTCATGGAGGAGTCATCGGTTTGGACTTAATGTGAGCCATACCCAAAAAATGAGCGTATTGAGCCTTGTTCAAAAATATTATTCAGTGGACTTTAGCCCGGATGTTTTTTCTCCCCTACAACTTGCACAACAGGTCCCCAATGGCATCCACCGGTAACGCAACCAACGTCTCCACCAGTATGGGTTGTAAGGCATCTCTCTCTCTACTCCCTCTCTCTCTCTCTCTCCCTCTCTCTCTCCCTCCCTCCTCCCTCTATCTCCCTCTCCATCCCTCCATCCCTCATTCTCTATCCCTCCCTATTTCTCTTTATGTTTCCCTTTCAGTCTCTCTGTTTCTCACTTTTTCCGTCTCCCAAATCTATTGTTTCTCTCTCAATGTATCAATCTCTCAATTTCTCTCCCAATCTCTCAGTTTC
This sequence comes from Datisca glomerata, assembly GCA_003255025.1. Taxonomy (NCBI): domain Eukaryota; kingdom Viridiplantae; phylum Streptophyta; class Magnoliopsida; order Cucurbitales; family Datiscaceae; genus Datisca; species Datisca glomerata. The sequence goes on along the minus strand of QANY01000011.1, from coordinate 2,006,519 downwards.
TCTCTCATTCTCTCAATGACTCAATTTCTTAGTTTCTCTCGCAATCTCTCAATTTGTGGTTGAATTTGATAAATGATAGAATTATTAACAATTGATAGAATTTATCTTCGAATCTAATTTTTAGTTGAATCTTATTTGCGATTGAATTTCATAATTAATAGAATTATAGATAATCGAAGGAATTTATCTTAGGAATCTGAATTGTGGTTGAGTGGATGAACTGGATAATTGACAGAATTTATCTTAGGAATCTGCTTTGTGGTCGGAGTTGATAATTGATAGAATTATAGTTATTTGTAAGTATATACCATTTACAACTTTCATTTGAAAATATATACCCATTTCTCAAATATAAGAAATCTATATCCCTGACCCCAAAATCAAATCAAATAAATTATTCATTTCCCTTCTCATTGTGGCTATCAAATCAACACTCATTTCTCAAATAAAAGTTTTGTCTGTTCATTTGCTCATTTTTTTTTGCTTCCTCTTCGTCTTGCTTCTTCTTTATTCTCTCTTCTTCTTTTTCTTCAATGAAGCTTGCTTTTTCTTAAGTGGAAAATTGTGTTTCTTCTTCAGCGAGATCCACCCACCCATTTTCTTATTCTTCTTTAGAGATGCACTAAGGAAAACCATGTTGCTTCTTCAGCGAGGCCCACCAACACATTCTTATCTTCTTCTTCAGAGACTCACTCAGGTGCCCATTCTTCTCTATTATTGGATGTAGAAAATGACTTGTTGTACCATTCTTATTCTTCTTCTTTCAACCTCTTCTTGTACCTTAGAATCAGAACTTTTTTCTGTACTGGAAGTTGGGGAAAAATCATCTCGATTTAAAACTTGAAACTTTTTCTGTACTAAAGTTGGGGAAAAATCATCTAGGGTCTGAAAAGTATTTCTTTGCTTCGTACAAAATAAAATTTAATTTTGTAGATATCAATTTAAATGGTTGTAGGACTACTTGGGCCCCTCAAGTAGTCATTTTGATTATGGCACTCAGTAATCTAGTGAACAAGTTACTATTTGAAGGGATTCAAGTACTTATACACAACTATTTAAAGGGTTCAAGTAGTCATAAATAACTACTTAAATCCTTCAAATAGTCACCTGGTTTTTGGGTTGCTTACTAGCAGAATAAAAATAACTACTTGAAGGATTCAAGCAATCATTAATAACGACTTGAAGGGTTCAAGTTGTCATAAAAATACATACAATTAACATACTGACAAAATTAAGAACTCCCATATTGGTTTGTTTATTGACAGAATCAAATATGGAAAAATTTCACTAACTCTTTAGGTTATTTGTGAGGGCATGTTGCACAACAGGTGTTCTAATACCAATGATTTTGCATATGGATGATTGAGATTTGTTAACAAAATATGTATTTGTGGAAATATGACTGCTGTAAAAATGTCATATGGGTATTCTGGATGATGCAACCCTCTTGATGAGGTGAGTGAAGCTAGTAACATGAACAATGATTTAAAAGAACTTAAAGATGAATTCCATTGCATGGATATAAGGATTCAAGCATTAGAGAGTTGGATGAGCACGTTGAAATTTTTTTTGTAAGACGTATTTGGCCCTTATACAAATATAGACAATTAATAAATGGGTTTAATGAAAAATATTACTAAAAATCCTATTGGTTGATTATGTGAGAGGTGATTATTTTGAAGTAAGTAACCACCATCTAATGGGAGAAACCACCACCTTGATGGAAGGTGTCTATATATTAATCCCCTTAGAATTGGTCATCTCTCAACCCAACTAAGAGCCATTTGCACCATCACTAAATGTGCTTGAAGATCTAAAGAGGTAAAGGGAGAGAAATCAATTTCAAGATTTCATCAACGTATTTGATCTCACAAGGTTCCAAAAATGGCTAAAAATATGTTCTCTATAACCATAGATGTGAATGTGAAAATCATGAAGTTTTATATATCTAAACAATTATATTATATGCATAATTAGTATTACTTGATAAATTGATTAAACTTACATATGGTATCAGAACTTTAGATTTACGGATTGATGATTTTCCATTAAAGTATTAGGTCCCTTCTTCAATGACCAAATCCTAAATTATAATTAGAAAATTACATTAATGTTTATGAAATTTCCGCATGATAGATATGTAATTTTCAAACCGTTTTTTACTGTTCAAGTTAAGCAGCCGCATGATAGATATGTAATTTTCAAATCATTTTTACTGTTCAAGTTAAGCCGCTGAATTATTTACTGTTGAATAATGTTTTATACGTTGTTAATTGTTGAATAATGTTTTATATGTTGTTAATGTGGAGCCTATTGTGTTAGTGCGCCATGATCATGTTTCTTTCTAATCATGGATGACATATTTTTTTCTTGTTATAACCTTCAAGAATTTTGTCCACGTTTATTACTGTTGAAGTTTCTTAATATGGTTAATTTTATAACTTAAAATACTAATGTATGAGCATAATGTTATTCTTACAGTACTAGTTCCCATTTCTCCCAATTCGCATGTTTCGTCTGTACCAATATTTAATGGACTTAATTTTTCTGATTGGTGTGCACAAATCTAGTTTCATTTAGGTGTTTTGGATTTGAATTCGTCACTTCAATTTAAGAAACCTGTTACTGTTACTGATGCTAATATCGATGAGGATAAGACTTTCCATGATGCTTGGGAAAGGTCAGACAAACTAAGCCTAAAGTTTATGTAAATGAGTGTAGCAAACAACATCAAGTCTACTCTTCCCACAACTGAAAATGATAAGGAATACATGAAATTTGTGGAAGAACGTTCTTAGAATACTGATAAGTCATTTGCTGTGACATTAATGGTTGCATTGACCACCATGAAATATGATGGCACTCGTAGCATGCATGAACACGTCATTGAAATGATGAATATTAAAGCAAGACTTAAGTTTTTGGGAATGAATGTGACGAGAGTTTCCTTGTGTAGTTTATCATGAACTCACTGCCTACTTAGTATGGTCCTTTCCAAATGAACTATAATACCATGAAAGATAAATGAAATGTGAATGAACTTTACAGTATTCTTGTTCAAAAAGAAATGAGACTTAAGAATTAGGGAGCTAATTCGATTCATCTCGTAAGTAATCAATGAGCTGGAAAGAAAGTCGGAAGAAACCATGGAAAGTGTAAGCATGGACACTGAAGATTAATGAGTCATCTACCCAAATCAATTAGAATGAACACAAGAATGCTAAGTGTCATTTCTGTGAAAAACTTGGACACTTTTAGAAAGATTGCCTGAAAAGTAAGGCATGGTTCGAAAAGAAAGGTAAGTCTAGTGCTTTCGTATGTTTCGAATTCAATTTAGCTGAAGTTCCTTATAATGTTTGGTGGATTGATTCTGGCTATACCACTCATGTTTCAAATACGATGCAGGGATTCCTTACGACCCAAATCACAAATCCAATTTAAGTGTTCATTTATATGGGGAATTAAGTCAAAGTTCCAGCTGAATCTATTGGAACTTATCGATCGATTTTAGACACTGGATTTCATTTAGATTTATATCAAACTTTTTATGTACCTTCTGCTTCTCATAATTAAATTTCTATCTAAACTTAATTTAGTTGGATACTTTTTTTTTAAAATTGAAAATGGATGTATCAGTTTTTTTAAGAAAAACCATTTTATTAGTTCTGGTATTCTTTGTCATAGTTTATACAAACTGAAACTTGATAATCTTTTTGTTGAGAGTCTTCTGACCATACTTCATAAAGTTAGAACTAGATGTGGTTTAGAAAATCAGCTTAATGCTGGTCGTCGGGCGCCTGGGCGGCAGAAGTGTGAAGTCGCGTGGCCTTTTAAAAAAAATAAACTTTTAATAAAAATCAAATCTTTTAATAAAATAAAACTTTCTCAACGCCACGATAATCAAATAATTTTTTTTATTGAAAACTGTTTTTCAATCAGTCAGGATCCATTATATATTTATAAGTTAAATCCACAACATACAAAGTTAGGAATCATATAAATCTTGAAGTCTATATCAAGTGTCCTTGCAAAAACTGATCAATCATCTATTCCCACGAAATCTTTCCAACAATCAGTAGACTCTGAGATCCACATCCAGATCTTCCAAGTCAATCCTCAACACAGTAGGACGTGTGTGAGCACGTAAAATATTACAAGAAATTTTTTATTTCTCTAGATGTTCTTAACACATGAGATCTAAAGATTTACTGAGAATGACTTTAGTGAAATGATTCTCTAAAAGAATGTGATGATTATTCTTTTAGATATTTGATTAACGTTTAATCACCGAAGAAATTCTCTCTGACACCAATCGTGTTCTCAATTTATCTATTGATTGACGAATTGATGATCTGATCAACTGATTCTCTCATCTTCTTTCAACAACTTTTCTGTTTTGAAGCTCTGACTTCAGCTCTTTTGTTCTGAAGCTCTGACTTCAACTTTTCTGATATGAGTTTTCTAAGCTGATCTGATCTGACCTTGATGAGTTCTTCGGTTCCACGCTTTCTAAGGTCTTCTGTTTTGAACTTTATGAACTCTTCTGGTCTGAGATTTATGAGGTTACCGCTCTTTGCTTCCATTTTTGGTTTCATAGTCATTTTCGTTCTGTTCTGTTTTGAGTTTCTGTATTGCTGACTTTTCCGTTCCTGCTTCCGGTTCGGCTTCCGTTTCCACTTTTTCTTTCATTTTCACTTTCGCTTTAGTTGTTGAGTGGGCATTTGATTTAGTTTTGAGCATTTTGGGAAGAGATTTCTTGAAAGCACCCAATGTAAAAGAAAAAATCTTCCACCGTCATTGACAGTCATGAATTTCTTATATCATAATATGATAATCAAGAGAATAATTTGGAGGGAGAGAGAGAATAATGACACCGTGATTTACGTGGAAAACTCTTAAAGAGAAAATGAGTAATAAATATATAATTAGTACTAGCAATAAGAACAATTATATTATATATTCTTTGTACGTGTAGATATTACGAATAATTGATGGTACAATTACATTACAACGAAATCTTGCATCCAAATTCACGCAATAAAAGACGCATATTGACTGGTTTACTTTCCGCCATAAACAATTTATTAGACTAATATTTAGGTGCTTTATACTTTTAATGAAGTGTTTGTGCATTGTAGATTTGCATGTTATTTTGTATATTTTCTTTGACAAAAAAGACAGCCACTTTTTATGTTCTAACTTTGATAATCTAAAACGAGTGAGTTTAATAGTTCAGTTGATTTTAATCTTCTTTCATGCTTTTTCGTTTGAATGTAGATCTTTCCTCCATTTTTAGTTGACTTGACAGCAATTAACGGTAAAACATTTCAATAATTATGTTGCATTTTTTCTAGTAGTTTAAAAACGTTCATACTTGGATAGATTGACAAACACTGTTGAGATTACAATAACGAGACATGTTAGTTATGAGTTACACATTGTTCTTTTTTTGCTAAAAATATATGTTAAGTGAATTCAACGGAAACATGATAACAATATTACATTCGGACGAAATGAAAAAGTACAGTAACTAAATTGGAAAATTTGAAATCTAGGAACTAAAATTATATGTTTTCCCGAAATTTGGTTAACATATTTTCATTTACCAAAAAAAAAAGATATATTGAGTTGAGTAGACTTACTTGATTATGCACCAGAATGGATCAAGTGATGAATCACATGTCAGATCGTGTAGAAAATCACATAAACGAACTCTCTACATGTTCCATAATCTAAGAGCCCTTGATTTTGTTTGTGAAAAATTGATTTCAATGTTGGAAGAATGATTTTCTCTATGATCTTTAAAGGTCCGAATTTTTTGAAAGAATTCTCTCTAAAATATCAAAATCTTATTTTCTCTAATGGAAGTTCTCTTTATAAATTTTCATTCGTAGTTTTTCATATGAAAAGCTACTAATCATTCATTTTCATAATGGTTTCAGAGTCAACTCATCATGATTGTCTGAATCTGAATTTTTCAACATCCCAAGTTTACATGTAATCAAATGTTTGTGAATTATGTATTTATAAATTTTGACCAAGAAGCAGAGCGCGAAGTAACCGGACTTGAAAAATCCTTATGAATAAGTACATCAACATATCGATTAGGAGTAACACAAGCGTAGGATTTTGAGTATAGAAAAATGAGCAAGATAGCGATTGCGTAACAAAAATTAGGAAAAGTATGGGAGAACGAGGGGAGCTTAGTTGTCCTTCTTGAGTGTCTTGAACCATACGTTGATTTGATTTTGGTTTTAGTTTTAGATTGATTTTGCAGGCTGATTGGATGTATCTTTTACTCATTGATTTCATGACTATATTGTTGAATTTGGTTTGAGTTGATTCTTAGACGCATACATGTGTAATAGGTCGTGTTTGATTATGTCTCCTATCATCATGACTATTTCATATATGCTAATCTTTTTCTAGAGTTGCACTCACATGTAAGACTCCCTTCAATCCAAAAGGATCACAATGTGTGCGGTTCTTCCATGGACGGTCCTTTGGATAAGAATCCAACCATGAAATCATATGCTGAAGTCGCCTCCTCTGTTATTGTTCCAGTCACTTCTGAGCCAAAGATAAAATATGACTGTGCAATCTCAATCAACCCGAAAAGCCTATGAAGTACAATTGAAACTCTATAGTTAGTATCATATTGGTCGAGGATTTTTCATATACTCCTAAATTCAGACGATGATAAAACATGAGTTTGGGGTATTGACTCACTTTCTTGGAAGCATGAGATTCTTAGACTTCAGCTGTGAACTCCAAATTTTAACCCCATCATACAATGTACGACAAATGCTCAATTCTGGATGCGGTTTTATAATTTTCATTGGGAATTTAGCCATCCTTATATTCTTTCTAACGTGGTAATTGGGATTCATATCCCGTTTAAATTTGTCAGAACTACTGTTGAGAGAGAATATGGCTATTTTTCTCACATGTTGATTGATGTTGACCCCTCTAATTTACTGCCAGAATCTATCGTGATAGAAGTTGGTGATGATTAACTTTTTTAAACTCTTTATTTTGAGAATGTTCTAAATTTTTGTTCTGCTTGCTGCCTATTGGACATTTGGTCAAACTGTTTAAAAAACTATTAATGTAACCAATGAGACTAAAGATAAAAAACTACATAGAGGAAGACCAAAAGCGCGTCAAGAATATTTGCCAAAGGACAAGTCAGGAGATGTTCCTGCCTTATGAGTTTTAGAAAACATCATAACAACACTTGGTGCCAATAATAAGGAAATCGTGCTTGAAATAACTGCAAAATTTATTACTGACCCTATTCTAGAGCTGAATACCTCTTCTAGTTCAAATAGGACGATAAGCCCTCGCATTTGGAAGATGTCCAATTATGATGATACACATGTGGACACAAAATTAGCTCATGTAGGTGATCTTTTGTATTCTTCCATTGTGCCATTGCATGCTGACTCTAGTAATGTATACATCTTAAATGATCTTATTGTTGCCCATATGTGACTTTCACCAATTGAAGGTACAATTTTTCTTCTTGAAGATGCAACTCACTCGGTGTATAACAATGAAAATATTGAGTCAGATTTTCTCATGCCGAGGTTCAAGGTCAAATCTCTTACGCTGATCAAATGGAAGGTTCTGATTGGGTGGTGGTTACTATTGGAAAATATTTAAAGATAAAAATATTATTTTCATCATAAATCCACCATAGACAAGGGTTACTAAAGGTAAATCAACAACTAAATGATAGGTCAGGGCAACGAAAGTATGGTTCTTTCTCAATTGGACATGACTCTTTGATCTACTTCTTTTCTTGGTACATGATTTTAGGTTCTTTTTTTTATAGGTATGTGGATTTCTCTCATCCCTCTTTCCTAGACTTAGTTCATTCAGTTTGGTTAACTTCTATTGTAGGTAGTGGTACTAGAATTTTTGTTCAAAAGTTTAAGCTTTCTAAAGGCAGTTTTGAGGAAATGGAATTGGGAGGTATTGTGAAATATTACCCTGAATGTCTTTAAAGCTAATGAGAAAGTGACAGTCATTCAGGATATGATCAGATCTGAGTGTTTTTTTATACTCTTTTTTGGCTTGAGTCTGATTCTCTTGCTAACTTAGATATAATTAGAGCAGTAAGATGTTATTCAATGAAAAATGAGTACGTTCAAATGGCTTAAGGATGGTGATCAAAATTGTAAATTTTTTCTTTCTTTGTGTAGGGAGTGTAATAACTCTTTCTTCCATGAAAATTGGTGAGGATATTTCTTATGATCTGATTGAGATCGGTGAGTATGTGATATCATTTTATCACAAGCTCTTTTTACACTATAATAAATATGACATTCTACAAGATTAAAATACAGAGTTCATAGTCTCATTCTATAAAAAACTCGAAATAACAAGAGTCTTTATGGACCCCATAAAAAAATTCCTGTTAAAAGCTAAAAAACTAAGCGGATGAATTTTGAGGGAAGCAAGACTCGAAAAAAAATGCAGGAGTGAGTTTTACTGAAGAGAGGCCCTCGACTACACATCTAAACCCTTCCCTCTTTCGTCTTCTCTCTCAATTTCTTCTTGAGAGAGATCCACCATTCCTACAGACCCTCGAGACCTCTCTCGATTGCAAACACAAACCCTGCCCTCTTCACTCTTCTATCTTGATTTCTTATCGAGAAGCTCCATTCCTTCTCGAATCTTTCTTATAGCTCTCTCTGTCATCTCTCTGTCACAGATTCTCTCTTGAAGCTCTCTCTTGCAGCTCCCTCTCTCAACTCTATTTGCATAAGGAGTGACATAGTGTGATTTTTCTTGCTATAGTGTGTGATTTCTCTGAAACTCATGATGACAAGCTCTTTTGTTAAGTTCTTTTACTCTACTTTCTCCCTTTTCTCTTAGAAACAAATTAAATTGCGTTCTCTCCTTCTCCATACCCTTGTGCACGATCAAGTGAGTGGAAAGGGCTCTTCGCATCTTTCATTTGTGATACTAGGGCGCTCCATGGTTATTATACAAAATAGAAAGGTGGGATTTTTTGCTTTGGCGTTCATGGCTTTGTATGTTTGTCTGAAAGGGCTTGTGATTCTGATTCTTCTTCATATGTTTGCCCGAATCTCGCTCATTCGCTTGGGTCTCTGAGCAATGCTTGTAAATCAGAGGTTGTTTCTTTTTTTTGGATTTTTTTATTAATATATCAATGATACAGAGAAAAATAGAGAGATTGGGTTGTTATATTTGTATCTTTAATTCAATTGAGCATAGCTTTGGATAAGATGTTGATGTATTCGGTCTTGACTATCTCAGTCTCACCCTCGCCTCACCTCAAGCTTCTCAAGTAAGGTTTGTCTCTCTCATATCTGATTTTGTAAATTTTTTCTCTGCCTCCCTCGGCTATCTTCGTCTCTCATCTCTTTAGAGAATGAAGCTTCTAATGGTCGCGAACAACTCTCTCTATTCTGATTTCTGGTGTGAAGAATAAGGGTTTGATTTTCAAAGATTGTCTCTGTTCTAAAATTGTTTCTATATGGGATGGTGTGGGTTTGTTACTGCTCTCCCTCGCCCATCCCCCTTGATGAGCTCTGCTTAGCGTCAGGCCACTGGTGAGTCTCTCTCTAGATCTGTCTCTTTCTCTATCTTACCCTATCTCGATCTCACAATCTCAATCTCATTATTGGTTTTGTTTCTATTTTTCTCTGCACGATAGAGGTAAGCCCTAAGCAACGCTGAGAGTTCTGAAAAGTGTAGGGTAGGGCTTAATTAGTCATTGCCTTATAGAGGTGTCAAGCTCTTGGTAAGTTTGTGAAACACCCCTAATTTGTATTTTATTTTTGAGGTTTAATTAGTGGTGTTAATGATGGACATGTGTGTTAATTTCTTACATTTTTCAATACATTGACTCTGCGTTTGTGAAGCACCCCTAATTTGGAAGCTAATGCATAATCTGCATATACTAATAGTGGATAGATTTTGTGAAACACCCCCAATTTCTCTTTCGGTATGCATATTGACCATTGGGTCTCCCCTGTAACAATATAGGATGCTGCTCAACTCATTGAATCAAATGGTGAGTTGATATTTTTCTAGTAATTTTCTGTTTACAACAAAGAGATTAGTTGGTATCTGTGAAAGATCTCCAAAAATCATATAGTTGTTCTTTTATCAGTATAAAGTGATATTGATGTTGTTCATACTCATACTTCATAGAGATCCATTAAGAAATTAGGGACTAGATTGAGTTCATATAATTTAACAAACTATAAGGAATGCTTCAGTCAGAGGTGGCAAATAAGGAGTTTGAAGAGTTTAGTTTTGTGTAGGAAAAGATCATGAGAGTACCATATGGGGTGAATAAAGAATATTTCAAGTTCTCGCTTTTTCTCATGTTCTGTAACCATGTTCTGTAACTGCATTCTGTAAAATTCCCACGCCTTTTTCTTTAAACGTCTCACATTTACCCCTAATAATTAAGTGAATTTGAGTATCAACCATGTACTTCTCATATCGTTGACTTCGATTAGCAAATTGTAATTTATTGAACTTAAGCCTGCTAAATTTAATGAAATTTTGTTGCTGCTTATCTACTAAATTACATGAGAAATTACGGAATAATATTGTTGCGATAGTGAACAGTTGATGGTACTTAATCGTCCATGAGCTGAAAGTATGAAACCAAGATAACTATCTGATGCTATATATGAAGGGGTTGGGTAAGTCTTCGATTTTATAAAGAAATTATTATATTTTGTGACTTTGTATCAACACAGTATAGATTATTGATGTATGCTCAACAACTGAATGTGATCATTGTTGATAAATAGTTATGTTATGTTCTGGCATCTCTGGTATTGTTAGAAAACAAATATATATGAAATGATGGCATGAGAAGTGAAATTGTGGAAACAGTGCAGTCTGTATATAATAAGTTGGTGAATCCAAAGAGGAGAGAAAAGAGTGAAGCATCCCTCCAATGCATGGTGCCAATTCAGAAGGAAGCTGATAATAATGGTCATGCAATGACCTCACACATGGAAATAGATAATGCAAACCTAGAGAAGGTCATGCAATTGCATTGTCTTGGAGTGAATATGTGATTTTATTGTTCTCATTTGATATTACTTTGTTTTCTTTTTACACCAAAATTATGAGAAAGTTTTGAAGTTTTTTGGCAGAGCGAAGATGAGAGACTGTGTATTGGATTTGTGCTATGGAAGTGGGGATTTGGCGTTCTTGTTGTCAGAGAAAGTTGGTCCAAATGTCCAACTTTTCTTTTCAGTAATTTATATTTTTATTTTTTTTGCGAATAACCTATACCAAATGTGTAGAAAACTAACATTGTTATGGACATTGATACTAGTCTATAAATGATTCTAGTCTTTGAGCTTTGGTATGTGAGCTCCGAAGAATATGCATTCATACATGAATCATTTATAGGCTGTGAAAGTAAAACATAACTCTTTTTGGTTAATATTAGTTTAATCAACCGTGTTAGGGTGCAGCTAAATCTCATTACTTGATCCAATTAGTCTATCATATAAATTGTTGCTCCAGATTTGCTTGATATGTGGAAACTTTTCAGTCCAATATTACTAAGTCATTGCAGTTTTATTCGTCTGGACGAAAATTTGTGATTCTGTGACAATAAAAATATATTGTTATTAGAGAGTTGATAAAAGATCTAATCCTATATGTTTACTATGTGCTCGGACAATGATTATTGAAATAAATACACACGCACATTTTATTTGGTATGCAGTTGGATGTTAACATCTTGAATTATGTCATGCAATGACTAGTCTTTCTTATCTTGCCACCCAAATGTTTCATCATTTTTATTTGTCCTTATATTCAGACAATAATTTAATTGAAATCTTAACAACTCAAAGTCAGGAATGCTGGTATGATTGTGCTAACTAGAAACTATTTTGCACATATTACAGCTGACGCACATCTACGAATGATTTCCCATTCTGCCAAATCAAACCTAGATTCTATGGCGATGGACTTCAGTGTGAAGGTGTGTTAAATATATGTTAAAAAACTTGCAGAGTGTTATATATGATTATTATATGTTCTTTTTGGAGACTTAGTCTTACTTTTTCTTTAAATTATGCATCATAAAATATGCAATATGGTATAATTTATCCCCTTCTTCTACTGCCATCATTTTTACACTAGATTTTTCTTAGGGTTTTATTCTACATGAGATTTGAATGTTGATGTTTTCACTTTTATGTTATTATTTATTATATTATTTGAGATTTTCTATACTTGTTATACTTTAGATGATGAAATCTGAGGACTTTAGTCTGAGGTGGAAGTTTGGTAAAAAAAAATTAAAGCATAAAAAAAACCAGTTACATTTTTATACTTTGATTTTTTCTCATACTATGATGCTAGTTTGAAGTTTATTCTGTGGATTCCTCCCCCAATTCAGAAAACTCATACTAAAAGAAAAGTCTTGCATACTTGCTGCTACAATAATATGTTTTGTGATATCAAAAGTACTTTAGAAAAAAACCTCAATAGTAAATTCTACAAGTTATGGTATGTTGCGTTTATCTTGTTGTTTTATAGCATTCTAGTATAAAAGTAATGGAGATTAATTATATTTGTCAATCGAGACATTATTATTTTGAGGCTTACTGCTTCTCCCACCCTATCTGTGATCTGATGAACATAAATCACTGTGTTATGTGTTGTGTTATAGCATTCTAGTGTTAGATTTGTACTTGTGGCAACAATGGTGATTAGAATTTCAGCAGGATTAGAACTTGAACATAAAAAAATATGACGTTGGATTCTATTTATTACATTAATGAGTATCTGTATACTTCTACCTCATTTCTTACTACTGAGTATCTATATATATGTTCGTAATGTTTACTAGTGAGAAATCTATTTGCTGCATTAGTATTTTACATTTTCATAATTTGATATTCATATGACATTGGATTCAATTCATTATAATTGTAGTGTATATTAGTTGTAACAAATTTAAACAAGTACATTGACTATATATTTTCTTTAAAATGAAGGACCTACAATCCGTTGAGGCTTTTCAACTTGACATCAAAGTTTGAAGAGTTAAACAGTGAAAATTTGAAGTTATTTTGTAGCGTGTGTGAAATTTTAAGATGTTTTTTATTTTTGAATAGCACGTTGTATTAGTAGACTAAGTACTAATACTTTTAGATGATAATTATGGATGATACTTATAGATAATACTTTGTGAAAATGAAATGATGTTTGAATTCCTTTTAGTCTAGTAATGTATTAATTTTGAATGTTTAAATAGGTACGTATGCAGGTGCATATAAATTGATTATAAAAAAACAGTATTTATAAAATGCCAGGAAAATATCTTTATAAGAGGCATAATTTATAACAAAAACTATATGAATGAGATTCAAAAAATCTTATGGTATAAAATTTAATAGGATACAAAAATACTTGTGAATATTAATTCATGAGAATTAAAAACACATGTTGAATAAAAGTAACAAGTGCCGTAAAACCTCATTAAACAACATTTTACATGCGTCGAAAAATCATGTAAATAGCAAGATACCACAGAGGTCTTCACAGAAGGCGTTTTGCCTCGCGAAAAACACAGACTTTTAATACGAGTGGCATTAACAAGCGTCGCATGATCCCTGCAGATTACTTTTCACAGGGATATCTGCCGCTTGTAAAATGCCATATTTCTTGTAGTGTTAGATCTTAGTTTAGATCTTTGTATCATTCGGGAGCATATCCCTTCTTTGGTAAATGCTTAGGCGAATGCATCGATTCTTCAGATTCCTTTTTCTGATGAGGTGAGGACGATTATGTTTGAAATGGATCATCTCAGTGCTCAAGGCCTCGGAGGTTTCTAAGGTAAATTTTATCATTATTGTCGGGATATTGCGGGGTCAGATTTTTTCTTGGTCATGCAAGAGCTATTCGTATAGGTCATGTTTTCCTAGATCTAAACATAAAATAGGCCTCATTTCTGAAGATGTCAAAATGCCATTACTGTTTATCAGTTTCAACCAATTACTCTAGATAATTTTCTGTTTAAAGTTTCTACCAAAATTATTGTTGATCGTCTTTCTGTTATATGCATGCACATTATTTTTTCCAATAGGTATGGTTTCATTAGGGATTGTTGAATTGTTGATTATATTGTTGGTGCTTCTGAATGTTTTAATGTTTTGAGCAACAATAGTTGTGGTGGTCATTTTGCTCTGAAAGTTAACATTCGTATTTTTTTACTCCATCAGTTGGCATTTTCTCTTTGAGGTTCTGAGGTGTTTTAGCTTTTTCTAGGCATTTATTGGCTATGATTAATAATATTTTTTACTCATCTAGGATCTCATTGATTAATAATGGGTCTTCTAAAGGTTTTTTCAGGTGTCCGCGAGGTGTACAACAAGGTGATCCCCTCTCAACTCGTCTTTCATTTGGTTGAGGACTTTTTTAGGAGATACCTTTTGCTAGTTGCAATATCTTCTCTGATATGGAGGTGCGCTCTAACACAATTTCTTTACATAGTTGATGTTTTAAATTTTTGGATGACTTCCTCTAAGAACCTGCAAGTGGTTTTATATGCTTTTGAGATTTATGGCTCCCTTTTCTATCAGCGTGTTAATTGGGATAAGCCCTCCATTTATTTTCGCAGCAGCATGATCTCAAGGACCTAGATTACTGATTATTTGTCCATGTCTTGAATACTAAAGTGATGAGATTCTATGACTTATTTAGGGGTTCCTCTCTTTGTTGGTGCTCCTAGACGTCGTGGGTTGACTCCTTGGACTTCTAAAATTAAAAATAAACTTGAATCTTGGAAGGGTTTAACTTTATTCATGGCAGATAAGTTATGTCTCACTAACTCAGTGATTCAAGGTTCATTTATGCATTCTTTCCAAAGTTATCGTTGGCCTTCTTCTCTTTTGAGGATTTCAATTCTGCTATTAGGAACTTCTTCTAGATGGGTTCAGTTGCTCATAAGTCTATTCAAGTGGCTTGAAAGTTTTGTTGCAAGTATAAAGATGAAGGTGGTCTTGGTATAAAGAACATTTGTATTCTTAACAAGGCAATGTTGAAAAATCTCATTTGGAGGTTATTGACTAAGGACTCTATGGTTTTTACTTACTTTCAAGCCTGTTACTTCACACAAGTTCACACACCGAGATCGTGGTATATTTTCTCTTATGTCTCAGGCTTAAAATATCACTATGTTCATTTGATGTTTGAGTCTATGTGGATGGTTGGTTGTCATTCCAAGGTTTATTTTTGGATAGACAACTGGTTGAGAACTCTGTTGAATGATTCCAGGGGTTGACATCTTCCTAAGTCTTTTCATGCTTTTCATCTGATGTTTACTTATGAGATTGAGGGGTGATAGTTAGCTATGATCCAAACTCGTTAGTTTGGACACATTCTTTAGATGGTATTGTTTCTTGTAAAGTTGGCTTCCTCTCTTTATGAGGTTTGTAATTCTAGTTGTTGGAGTAAGCATATTTAGACGTCGTTTATTTCCACTCTCTTTGTTTATCCTTTCTTCTTCACAATTATTGCATAGAAAAATTCTTACTGGTTCTACGTTGCATGCTTGTGGTTATTTTTTCTTCCTGGTATCAACATTATTGTGTTGTGGAGGAGGGTTATGACATCTCTTAATAGAGTGTTCTTTTGCTCGTGGACTGTGGGATGTCATTTTACATGTTTTTAGGAAGGATATCAAGATGGATGATACTTCCTTAGATCTTTGACATATGCGATAAAGATATGTTATATCAGTACCGTCTTCTAGGGTGTGTGGTATATTCATAATCAAACCACATTTTAGAGTATGAAACCTTTCTTTGTGGCACCTATTTCCTTGGTTTGGTTTTCAATTCGTGAGGCGGACTCTTTTAAGATCGGCATGATTTAAAGTTCAATAGATGATTTTTTGACACATCAGTACTTTTATGATTTGGGTCATTCTTCCAATGCCCTGTATACCTTGGAAGTATTTTATTGTCCATCAAGAAACCTTTGGTAGTCATGACCCTGCGGGTTGCGTAGGCATTTTTAGATCTTATGGAGGATTTGTTAATGGTTGTTTTTCTATCCACCTCAGTGTATATTTTTCTTTCGAGACTGAGTTGATTGGTGGTGTCATGCGATTGTATATGCTTGGATATTTGGATGGAGATAATTATGGTTGGAGGTGATTTTGTTTATGTTATGGTCATTCTTCATTCTAGATTTCGAAAAGTTTCTTGGTGTTGGCATCATGCTTGTGATAGATGATTAAGTTTCCTTGAAAATAAATTTTGTTATCACAAACATTTACCAAGATGGTAAAAGGGTCACATATTATTTGGCGTCTCGGGCCCCAGCATAATCGCTCCTACATGGTGGTGGAATGGTGCATATTTTTAGTCTTTTTCATTTTTGATAGTGCTTGTGACATGCATTCTTTTAGTTTCTGCTGACTTATTTTTGTGTTTTCATTTGTTGACTTATTTTATTTTATTTTAATATATGTTAGGCTAAGTTAGATAATGAGGATGATGAAGGTGTCAGTCTAGCTGGTAGGAGCATATGCTGATTCCTATCACCAACAGTCTTATTTAAAAATGAGCTAGATAGTATAGAGGATTAAACATTAAATATGAAAAAAGTGTTTGGGGAAAAAGAAAGAAAAATGTGGCCTTGATCAAATGACAAATTTCATCATGTTAAACAACACTTAACACCACTATAAATGTCATCGTAAAAAATAAAATATTATTGACGACGATGGGTTGGAGACGGGTTAGTCTAGGAACCGTTGTCTTCTAACTTAAGTAGATGGTGAGTGACATTGGTGCGTAGAGGAGCAAATAAATGATGGATAGTGGCTAGACTACCCATTGTGAGTTAGGTAGGGGACAATGGTTGTTATTCAAACTTTATCGGTGACGGTGGATAGAACTACCAGTCATGATTAATGATGCATTATCGACGACGCTTGTTCTATCAATCGTGGTTGTAATATGTAATATTTTATTTATTTATTACTGAATCATTAAACCAACCTAATAAATGTGCACAACAAACGAATCAGAAAATGACACAAATATCTCAGCAGGCAATATAACTTTTCATTACAAATAATATGATTATCTTTAAAATTTCTAACATTGTAGACTAAAAATAATAAATACGAAGTTAATTACAAAAACTTTGAATTTAATGAACTTAGATTCTTTCTTTTTAGTTGTTCTAGTTGCTCCAATATTGTTCTTATTTGTTGAACCTGCACAAAAATAAAGACAAAATTTAACCCATGAATTTACTAAATTATAAAGTAAAGTAAAAGAGTCTTGAAAGTTATCATACGTACATGTTTGCTGACTTGATATTTGATGCGTCTTTGATACACTCATGTGTTGCATTATAGATTGTTAGTTTAACCATGAGTAAAAGAATAAAGGAATACATAGTTTAAAAAAACATAAACGCACCAATATTATATTTACTATAAACATAGTTATATGTACTACCTTCAATAATCACAGTGTCTTCACCATTTGGCCGAACACAAGTAACCTCGTTCCACCATCTACATCAAATGTTTCAACAAAAGGAATATATTTTGTAAACAAATAACAATCTAATAATGTATCACCTAAATCATCATCAATAATACTTTTACGATATTCTCTTTGAGTGGAAGATAAGACAACTGACCATCTTGCAATAACAACTTACTTTGATCGCGAACCCAAAATGAAAGGATATTTTTTGTGACCTAATCTTGCAATAACAGCTAATGTAAATCAAAGATATCAACTTCGATCACATTATTGTTCTCAACCCAATCATATTTAAACATCGAAAGCCTAAACATATTATAATTTAGCTCCCAATTAATCTCTCGAATCATTCCATAAAAGGACACAAATTTGAATATATAAGATTCTTATCCTTAGCACACGCAATTTACATCGTATGTGCCACTATATTTACTCCACTGTTTTGGAAACAACAATCGTTATCATGACATTTTGTAAGAAATCTTCTATAGCCATTTATGGTGCAACAAAAATATTTGATTACCTCAAAAGTTAGACCGTGTGCTTTCCACCTCAATGTATTTGATACATTTATAGAGATATCAATATCATTTGCAACATATAGTAACAATCTATGATTACGTATTTTATAAAATTTACAAGTCTATATATCGTTATCATTTCATTTACCTGATCACGCAGCCAATAAATAAATGTTCAATTGTGTTCATCTTGTAGCCATTTATATCTCATTGATTTGCTAGGATGCTTCTTCCTCAAGAAATTCATATGTTTCCTATATAGCAGCAAAAAACAAAAATTAAAATTAGAGTATGAAATAAAGAAGCATTATAAAAAAACAAGGAGCATAATAAGAAATAAAAGATTGAGATTATTTTACTTACTCGACATAGGGTTGAACTTCATTAGTATTTTCTAATATGTAAGGATGTCCTTGCTTCCATTGTTCATGATCAATTCTTTCTACACGGTCACTTGATAAAGGCTTGTCATCTTTCAAATCATCATCTAAGGATGAAACTTTAATTGATTTAACTCTTAGATATTCGGTGCAAAACTCTACAGCTTCTTCAACAATATAACACTCACCAATATAACCCTCTGGACGATTCTAATTTCTTACATAACCATTTAATACTTCCATCTATCGTTCAAATGGGTACATCCACTGCGATTAAACTGGTCCACAAAGTCATACCTATCTAATAATGTGCACAGTGAGATGAACCATAATGGTGAAGAATGTGGGAGGAAATTATTTTTCAAGAATACATAAAGTCGCAATAATTTCTTTTTGTAGCGCATCTAGTTGTGCAACATCTATAACCTTACTGCAAATTACATTAAAAGAATGAACAAAGTTTGGTGATGGAATATCTTACATGATCTGCTAATAATCCATGTATTTCCACATGAAGTATGTCTTGCATTAATATATGAAAGTCACGAGATTTCAGCCCATTCAGATTAAGATCTTTCAAAGAAACCATATTTTGAAAATTTGATGAGTACCCTTCAGGAAATTTTATGTTAACTAATGTAGTGCACAGTTTCTTCTTCTTTGCTCCTGATAATTTGCAACAAGATGAGGGTAGAATTGTTTTTTTTTAATCAACTTTTGGCACTAATTCTAGTCTAATGCCCATTTCCACAAGGTCCATACGACTAGACACTCCATTCCTTGTCTTACCAGAAATGTCAAGCAGTGTTCCTATAATATTCATGTAAATATTTTTTTCAATGTTCATAACATCGAGACAATGTTGAACATGTAAGATTTTCCAGTATTCTAGTTTGAAGAAATTTGACTTCTTCTTCCAGTGAGATTTAGGCAATCCATTTTTCGATTCCTTCACATTCTTCTTTCCTAGTGTAAATTTAATTTTCTCAACCCTTTCCAACACTTGTTTTTCACTTAAAGGTGCAAGAGTTGTTCTAAGCTCTTGATTACCATCAAATGCCTTTTTTTTACCTTCTATAAGGATGTGTAAGTGGTAAAAATCTTCTATACCCTATGTTTGTTGTGTTTTAGCCTAATAGAAGATGTATCTTCTATACATATTGGACAAACATAATAACTTTTAGCACTATATTCACATAAGTTTCCATATGCAGGAAAATCGTTGATCGTCCATATTAAGTCTGCTCTTATTGTAAAACTCTCTTCCCGATATGCGTCCTACGCTTTAATTCCCACTTCCTAGAGAACTTTAAGATCATCAATCAGATGTACTAAATAAAGATCATTATCGTTCCCTGGTTGCCTAGGATCAGCTATTAACAATGCTAACATCATGTATTTTCACTTCATCATAAATGGAGATTATATATCACCATAATAACAGGCACAAAAATATATTTACTATTAAGGGAACTCAATGGATGTACCCCATTTGCTATAATAGCTAGTCGAATGTGTCTTGTCTTAGCAACGAAATTCGATCACATGTGGTCTATAAGCTTCTAAGATGCAGAATCGACTGGACGTAATTTACCATCCATTTCTCTATCATAAGCATGTCTTGTCAAGTTTTCTGCAATATGACTACTCTTGTACATTCATTTGAATCGAGGGATTGGATGAAAATACCATAACACCTTTGTAGGAACTCCTTTTTTCTCGCCTGACAAACTCTTCGATGATTTCCATCTCGAGAGACTACACACAGGACATACAGTTGCTTCTACATACTCATTTCTATATAAAATGTAATCATTAGGACATTCATATATTTTTTCATACTCCATTCCTAAAGTACACAAGACTTTCTTAGTCTCGAAGCATTTCCTCTAACACTCTCACTAAATCTGAAAAACTTATGTCACTCCACCCATATTTAGCCTTTAAATTATACAACTTTACTAATGCAGATAATTTCGTAAACTTTTTACAATTGGGGTACAATGAGTTCTCAGCGTCAGTTAAGCATCTTTTTGAATTTATCAAGATTATCAAAATGACAATCTTCTACACCTTTAACCATATTTACAGTACATTCATAATCATAAATATCTATATGAGATCACTCTCTTCCTTTATTTATATCAAATGTCTTTTTTGTAGAATTATTTAATTCTCCATGCCACACAAATCTGTGATATATATCATTAATGAATAAGTGATTTCTTAACTCACAGAAAGTGTCACGTTTGAGATTCTCACATTTTACACACGAACAACGTAAGTAGCAAGGGTCATTACCATGCTCCAACGCATACTTGAGAAATTTCAACCCCAAAGTCATAATTTATAGATGTTCTATCCATAAACATCCGTGATGTATCCATCTTAAGAATTCAAAAAGATCTACAAAACCCATTATTAGCCTAGATTTAATGTAATTTAATCATTAAAGATGGAGAAAAATGCAAACATACCTTCCAAATTGATCGCGAGTTGAGGGCATAAAGAAGAAACCGAAGTTATAAATGTGATATTGAGTTGAGGGCGATGATGAAACAAATGATTCAAAGAAGAAAGAAAGAAAGAAAGAAAGAAAGAAGAAGACGAGACACATACAATATCGAGACAGTCTATGGTTATATTTATTCTTCGCTCGATTCTTTTGTTGTTTTTCTCTTAGTTGTTGTAATTGAACAATTTATAGTAATTGTGTTGAAATTTATTGTTAAAAAAATTAACGTGAAACTAAATGGAAATAAAGAATTTTATAAAAAATTTAGGGGTAAGACGAGATTTCACAAACTCGTCTCAACGCAGTTGCTCAATGAAATTGTATGTAATAGGTGGATGCCAAAACTTATCGGGTTTATTCAAATTAGGGAAAATATGAAGGCGACCGAGGAGACACTTAAAGTCACGTCTTCTTTCGCCAACGACAAATATGATGTCCTTCCTGTGTGCTGGATGCAATCACATATTTCATCTACACAAAGTAATTAATAAAGAAAACAATTTATAAATTGCGAATAACAACTAAAAAATAGTTTATTAACACATACAAATACAACAATATTTTCTTAAACCTTCTCCTTCAGTTTTTTTGGAGCATAGTCCCAATCACTGTAAGATATTGGAACTATTAAACGTGATGCACTTCCTATAAAGCTAATAAATTTGGTAGCGTGGTCTCTTACTGGCTGTACCTTTATATTATATGAGATAACATTTCTTTCAAAAGTTCGTTCTATCGATTTTCAAGGAAGTAAAGTAAGTTCGCTTTTTTTTTTCTCTTCCTTTCTTCGTAGTCGTTGTATCTATATTCAAACTATCTACGTTATCCATATTCATATTATCATAATTCGAGTAATTTCAATCCATATCTATAAGTTACAAATTTTAACATGAACAAAGATGTACCTATTATTTTTCACTTTAGTTGCTAATTTATGGTTCAAACAGTTGTGTAATAATAATCATATTATTAACATACAAAACACAAAAGATAAAACCTGCCCTCTGTTCAACAGCAATAACCAATGGTGTGAAGGTATAATTTGCTTATCACTCCATATCTTGCAACGGACTTCCATCCAAAAGTGGGCAAACTAGGAAGAGATTAATGGTGCATTTTATTAGTAATTGTGCCAATATACAACCTCACTACCATTACATATATCACAGCGGCATCAATTCTCAATATAACTATCAACTTGCTAATTAAAGAGAGCTGAAACATAACTATTAACTTGCTAGTTAAACATTATGCCTAAATCCATAATGCAGAAAATAAAATTATGCCTAAATCCATAATGCAGAAAATAAAATTATGCCTAAATCCATAATGCAGCATACATCACAGCAGCATTATGCCTATATCCATAATGAAGAAAAAAAATCAATTGAAAACGGTATTTTTTTTACAGAGAGAGAGGACAAGAACGAACCTTATGGTTGCTTAATTATCAACCTTCTTACAGAGAGAAAGGAAGTTATGGCTTCGTTACCCTCGCGGATGTGTTCGTTCGTGTGCCTTGCGGCCCTGTGTTCGTTTGTGTGCCTCATATTCCTCGCAGCCGTGGCGTTCCAAACACGGCTGTTGGAGATAAAAAGTAACGACGGGGCTGCGGCAAGGAAAATGACAGGGATGTGGAAAACGACGGTGGTGTGGAGCAAAACGGGAGATGGCACTAGGCGACGAAAATTGTGGGGTTAGGAGGTGGGGTAATGCGTGGGGAGAAGTGAACTAGGGCTGTTTTTAATTAAAGACAGTGAAGACAACGACGGGTGTTGAGGCCCCGCGTCCATGGTAAATAATACGATGGGGCATCAACGCCCCATCATATTAATTCAAAACGTTAAAATGATTGGGTTTTGAGACCCTGTCATTCTAGTTTCAAATACAATAGGGTTTCCATACCCCGTCGATTTAATTTAAAGATCATAATGCAACGGGGTTCTGAAATCCCATCGATTTACTTCCAAGTACGACAAGGTTCAATTCCCCGTTGTTTTACTACAAAAAGTACAGGAATTTACACGACAGGTACTCGACACCCCGTCATTTTACTATCACCCCGTCGTATTTAATCTCTTTAATACGACGAACCTTTTAGCAACCGTCGTTGAGTGGAAAAAATCAGATTTGTAATAGTGTAAAATAATTGACGCCAGATTATATATACAATAGAGCTCAGAATCATCTTTTTTCTTTATATATTCGTTTATCATGTTAAAGTGTGATCATATACATTGTTGAGTTTGCGATGCCAGGTAATTATATATATATATATATATATATATATATATATATATATATTTTGAGCTATATTAAATACTTCTTCCAATATTGACTTGTCTAGTTCTTAGTTAGAATATGAAGAAAATCTCATGCCACAAATAAGAAAAGTTTTGTTACTTAGCATTGTTATTTAGGAGTTTTCTCAATTTACATTCGTAAATATTTAAACAACATTATTCAGAAAATGAAGGAAAATAAAAGAAAAGGGTACACGATAAACTAATGATAAGAAATCATGTAACTTAATTCGATATTTTATTTAATACACAAATCAAACACATGCATCAGATATTACATTTTACCAACTTTAAAACTGAATAATGTTAATGGTAAAGAGATAAAATATTCTAATAATAAAAACGAATTGTTGTGTACTCACTACCACGATCTTTTTAGGTCTTTACATATCCTTTGGAGAATTGACTAAGGAATACATTTTTCTACAAAATATTCTAAATATTTTTTGGGGCTTTCATCAAGACTAGTCCTCTTAGAGCTTAAAAATAAAAAATGATTTTAGAAACCATAAAGAATAACACATTAACAACAGTAGACCCCTAGCCACAAAAAATCGTCAACCCATCTTCGGCATCTTCTCGAAAAGCCCCTCCCAACTAATCATGGAAACTTCACGGCTGGACGGCGAGCTTCGTGTCTATGAGTAGCTAGCTTCATGGCCTGGACGAATAGCTTCATGGCTATGGTCGGTGAACTTCGCACCCATAAACAAAGTGCTTTACGGCTATGGACGGAGAGCTTCGCGGCCATAGATGACAAGCTTCATGACGTAGACGACTAAGCAAGTTTTGTGTGCCTTAGATAAACGACTGGTGGGCAAGAGCTAGGGCACCTAGCAGGAAAGATCTAGAATCTATTAACAGAAAGTAAATATACTATGTACTGTGTAGTATATTACATACAGTACTATATGCAATAAAATAATGAAAATAATGTATACAATATCCAGCCTTTTGACTTCAAATACATAATATAAATATATTAATAAAGACATACTGTAGTGTAAATATGCTTAATATGTAATGTAGATACATAAATATTCTGAAAAACGTAGTGTAAATATTCTTCATACATAATGGAGATAATACATATTGTAAGCATTGTACCTACTGTAAATATATGTAATATTGTGTGATGGTGAGCATCATCTCTGCTTCTGTACAATACTTCTCCTTGGTGCTTGTCTTTTATACTTGGCGCTTCTCTGTGTACAACCTCTGTCTTTTAACGTCATTTCCGAAGACTTGACTAGATCAAACTACTTAATTATAAGAATCAATTAACGATGGATATCATTAAAAAACTTTTAAAATTTAACACTCTTTCGAAAAGCTCAAAATTCACGAAAATTTTGAAAACAAACAGAAAACCACTCAAAAGCACTAGTAAACCGCGGAATATCAAACCTTTATTCAAAAAACGTATTCCAAAAAAAACAGAATGATTATCTATGGAAAGAATCTTACCGAATCTTTTTAAAAAAACAACTATCAATAGCAATCACCTAAACATACTTTAAACCCTAACTACAAGCATTATACATGATTCCAGACCATTCCAGAGAGAGATTGAAAGCTTCTTGAAAGACCATTCCAGAGAGAGATTGAAAGCTTCTTGAAAGACCATTCTACAAAGAGATCGACAGATTCTTGAAAACATCATCAATCAACCAAAGAATCAATTTGAGTCAATAATTTCTAGATTTCTTGCAATAGTTGATGAAAACCTACCGATAAGACACCATTCGAGCAAATTTTTACTTCTTTGTCAAAAAAGGTAAGTTTAATATAGTATTAAAATTCTTCAATAACATCTTCTTCAGACATTTTTCGGCTTTGCATGTATATTCTGTGGAGTATATTCACATCTATATGTGATTATTTTATTATTAGTTAATAATTGATTGAACATTAAAAAGTGATTCTTGTTGGTTGTATCAAGCAATTAGTAGTTGTTTTACTCAAAGGTAAATAGTATATTAATATGAATGTTTTCCACTCTGTAAATAATAACTTATTTATGTGATTATATTTTACTTAATTAATAATTGATTGAATCTGAATTATAGTTGATCATTTGTAAAATTTTCAAATAAATATTGCGATGCACCAATCCATTGATGATTCGAATGTATATGATACATGTTTTTTCCTTACTTTTTATTTGTAAAAAAATATAATAACAGTTATAATATCAGTTATCGAATATACTTTACAAATATTACAATATATGGTTATCTTGCTATTATACATATTTGAAGAATCTGAATAATGTTGTTCATTGTTGAAAGAGATACGCAATAAGACAAATGTCATGAACACAAGTAGTAAGGAGACAACCAAATAAGTAGAAAGTGAATCATCTCGCTGAACAAAAAAAAGACTACGGATGTTACAATCGCAAAGCGTAAGCTATGCTTCGAGGACAATGAAGACAATCAATATGAGGTAAATGAATAGTATATAAACTAAAATATATACTCTTAGCATTAATTTTTGCTAAAAAAATATCATACTATGTTAGGGTCCACAATTGGTTGTTCCTGAATCAAATTGGAACAAAAATCCTTATTGAGATCTGTAAAATCTACGTACATTCTCCATTTCTCATTTGGTTTTTTTACCACGACCACGTTGGATAACCATTATGGTATTGGACCTCCCTGACAAGTCCTGCCTCTAAGATTTTATTAACCTCTTCATTCATGGCCTCACTCCTAGTTTTGTCAAAGTTCCTTCTTTTCTGCCTCAATGTTTGCATTTTGAATCCACCTGTAGTTGGTGCATGGCCACCTTTGAACTTATTCCAGGCATGTCTTCGTGAGACCAAGCAAACACATCTGAGTTGTTCTGAAGGAATGTCGTGAGGTTGTGTTATACTTTAGATGATAGACATGTTCCTATCCGAGTATTTTTTTCTAAGGTGGTTGCAAAAAGCATGACCGCTTTTATTTCTTCAGCGAGTTCTGCCCTGCCGAGTTCTCCAGCCTCACTCTTCGGGTCCTAGGCGTATTCGCTTCCTTTGTTCATGGTTGCATGTCTGACTAAAGTTACATCATTGGCCTCCCTTTGGACTTCAGTTTCAGATTCAATCATGACTTCATCTCCTCTTGGGACTTTGACCTTCCTCCTGCATTCAACTTCAGACCCGACTATGACTTCATATTTTCTTGGGGCTCTAGCTTCAGACTAGACTATGCTTTCTACAGCCTCGACTCCCATCAACATTTCTTCTGCTTCTGAACCATCAAGCATGCACAAGATTGGAGTTCTTCTGCACCTCAGAGCCAAGATTGGAGTTCCCCTTTGATAGTTCTTACCCCGTTGGGGGTTGGGAATTTCATAACCTGATGGTAAGATGAGGGAATAGCTATGGCTCATTGTATGAATGGTCATTATAGGATTCCTTATACGCTCGAGTGTCACAAGTGACTAGAAACTTAGTCATTAATATAATTTGTTGGGCGAATTCACCTATGGTTAGTGGCAACTTAATGCTTCCATACGGGATAATGATTTCTCAACCAAACTCTACTAGTGTTGTTGGTTTGAAGACAACATTATTGGGGTCAATCCCCATTTGGACCAGTGCATCAATCCCCAAAATGTTCACAAAGCTCTCACTATCGACAAGGAGCTGGTGAACTGTAGCGTTTGCTATGGCTACTGTCACGAGAGCATTGCTCCGTAGAAAATGAACCCTAACAAGATCTCTATCAGCAAAGATCAATTCTTCCTTCATGGGAATGAAATAACATGACTCGTCAATCTACTGTATTTTTGTATGAGGATTGTGGCACGTATTGGGTATGTCTGGCTGATTCAAGAACGAGATGGTTGGTTCTTGGCTGGCCTGTCTTGCCAGCGCCTTCATAATCCTGTTAGAGTTCCCTCCATGTAATCCACCCCAGATGGTTTGTACCTCATTTGTCATTGGTGGTGGGAGAGCAGGAAGTGCGGTAGATTTTCCCAATCCTTCAGCCTCACCGTACTGTTGGTTGCTATGTATTCATTCAGGTTTCACCTTTGAATTAGATTCTCAATCTCTTGATTAAGGTCTTGGAAATCGACCGTGAGGTGCCCATGGTCTTTGTGAAATAAACAAAATTTGCTTTTATTTCTATGCTATGAGCTGCCCTCAGTTTCTCTGGCTATCGAAGCAACCCCTTGTATGACGACAAGTATTCGATCGCGAGAAGAGTTGAGTGGAGTCAAGAATCTGTCAACTCTTGGTTGTTTGGATTTATCTTGTCAGCTGGTCTTGTATCTTCTCGAGCCTTCCTTTTGTCAAGGCATCGGTTAATGTGCTTTTCATCTTATTTAGGTCTCTCCTTCCCTCTAGTCTCTTAATGATCGGTGCATTCTCCCCGCTGGGCTGACAGTAGCTCGGTCACACTCTTGTACTTCTAGGCTATTCTTAGCAATTATGTAAAGCTTGTAGGATGTTTCTTGGCTAGTTCCCAGAACAAGTTTTCATCCTATAGCCCCGAGAGAAGGGCTGTTAGGGTAATATCGTCAGTATATTTGTCTTCTTTCAAGGCTTCTATGTTGAACCGGACAACATGGTCTCACAAATTCTCATTTTTCCTTTGTTTAACGGTGAAGAGGTTAGTAGCAGGTTTTCTTTGATCCCTGCCCCCTACGAATTGGTGGATGAAAAACTTACTCAGCTCTATAAAAAGGTTGAAATGGAGACTGGCTTCAATTTACTATACCATGCTCCTGCTGATGAGGTTAGAGTGAGAGGGAAAGCCTTGTACATAATGGCCATTGTTGTCCCTTAGATTTCCATCCATGTTTGAAATGCCTCTAGGTGTTTGGCTTTATCCTTGCTCCCATCATAAGGAGTGATGGTGATCATTTTGAATCATGGTGGCATGTGCGCTCTCATTATCTCTTCTGTGAATGGATGCTCGGCCTGCTCCAAGAGAGATTCGACTTAAAAGGGGGCATGACTATGAAATTCATTTTACATGTCTCTGATCTAAGCCCTTAGCCATTCCATCTCGACTCTGAATTCCACGCTGCTATCTGCATTGGCCTCTATCTTTGTAGGGCCCTCCTCTTATGAGTAGCTCTTTCGGGGTTCATGGGAAGCTCTGTGTGGTTAAGTTGCTCTTCAGAGCCTTCGAGGTCAGATTCACGATAGTTACGGCGATTGGTTAGATCTAGGTGATTCAAAGCTTCGGTGAACGGTCAAACATGTTGCTCTAAAACAACAATTTTATCTCGCTGAGTCATAGTTTGCCTTCAACGGGTAGGTCTTTGAGCAGGTTGAGGAAGCTTGGGGTTGGGCACTTCATATGCTCGTACTGTCATGAAGTGATTGTTTGATCCTACTGGACCTTCAACTCATCTTAGGTTCAGTGGTTAGAATGATGTGAAAATTGAGTTTCGAAGTGTCATCCCCTCAAACAATGCCAAATGTGTTTAGAGAAGTTTAGATTATTGGTTGATTGAATCGTGATATGGTTAAATAAAAGGAATGATGACATCAATGATATTGGGGAGAAAAAGGAGGAGACTTCATCCTTGGATCTTGTCCTTCGAAACCTATAATGGGGGGAAGACAACTAGGTGACCAAATTCTGGGGGTGGTCTCCTTGTTGTACCTCTGAAGCTTAAGTTAGATCAGTAGGAGTTTAATTGGAAATGATGAAGTAAAAGGCGTTATGTAGGGATTGATTGTATACCTTCCACCATGATGTCCCACCTGTTTATAGTGTGAGCTTGTTTGATTGGGGTTTGAGACATTATATGATTTATTCTTAAACCTCCAATAGCATTTCAACTTATTATGTTCCTCCAATGGGGGTTTTCCTCCAAAATGCCTCCAGTCCTTGGCCTCAACTTATTGGTACGTTAAGGGTATGATCTTATGAGGGATGATGTCATAAGTTAGTTCAGCTATTATTGTACCATGATGTAGAGGCTTGAAGTTCAATTATTGGCTCTTCAGCATTAAATGCTCTGCTATGGTCAGACTTATTAGTACATAGTTTGAGGTGTCCGGTACTTATGCTATCCGCATAAGCTTCTGGTTGGTTAGGACACGATTAATGCGACCGATGACATACTGTGTCGTCGGCGGGATTCGCACCTTGGCCAATCCCAGACTACCATAGTGAGGTTGATTCGGCCTTAGTCTCTCTTCTCTCAAGGGTCTTTTAAAGACTTAAGCGTTTGAAGTGGCCTGCTTTGGCCATTATAGTCTTAGATTCTAATGAGACCTTATCTCCACCCTGGTGATATTCTGCTAGTGAGTCCCCTTGGTTTCAGATCAGGTGCTTGATCATTATTGATGCTTCTTCTCTTGGTAGCCTCCTTTCTTGTGAGCCTCGGTGTTTTTTCGAGGCCTCCGTTGTTGAGAGCCTCGACATTTTGCTGAGGCCTCCCTTATTATGATCCTCAACGTTTTACCAGGGCCCCCCTTGTTGAGGTCATTGGCCCCATAACATAAATATATTGGTCATTGGCTGAAACAACAATGACCAGTGTTTTTATGTTATGGGGCCACGTGTACACAATAACATAAATACACTGGTCATTGGCCCCATAACATAAATATATTGGTCATTGGCTGAAACAACAATGACCAGTGTATTTATGTTATGGGGCCACGTGTACACAATAACATAAATACACTGGTCATTGGCCCCATTACACTCTACGAAGTTCATTCGTTGATGTAAAATAAGCATAATTACTTTCTTTTTAAAGCTGACGCTTTTTAACGCTTCGTCTGTCTGTGTCGTTTGGAGATGTGTGCACATATTTTCCAGACATTCTTTTGACGACAGCGGCATCAGCCAACAGTCATCCTAGTTGCGAATGTTCATTTTCCATTCCTTTTCATTTTAGCACATTTTCCATGAGCTTTCAATCCACCTAGATTTGAGTTAATTTATATTCTATTTCAAGTTCATGTCTTATTTATAACACTCATGTATTCGTCATTTATTCATCCTTTTGTTTTCTTTGTTGTAAGTTCCTCCTCATTTTCTCTATTCTTTTTTTCTTTCTTCTTCATCTTCCTTCTTTTCTTTTTCAAAATAATGAACGAGGAAACCATTTCTTCTCATTTCATCCCCAGGGTTAGAAATGAAGCTAAATTTACAGAGTTTCTGAGAATTCACCAACACGCTTCCGGGTGATGTACATCACTTCCTTGGTGAGAACGAGACAGTAGATCTTCCTTGTAGACCTCCTGGTTAAATTATCTTTCAAGAATTATTAAATCACTCACTACTACAAATATGGTTTTTCACGATGCGCGTCAAAAACAGCGACGACGGGGCTGATCAAACTCACCATCTAAAAAGAAGTAGTATTTTTCTATGATGGTTGCTGAAAGCCCCATCTTATTTGAAGACAGTAAAATGATGGGGTGTCGAGCACCCATCGTAAAATCATCTACTTTCTGAACTACAATGACGGGGTATGGAAACCCCGTCATATTTGTCAAAATGATAGGACAGAGAGACCTCATCGTATCTAAGACTAAAACAACATGGCTCTGAGGCCCGTCATATTATTTATCACAGACGATGGGGCACCAACTCCCCGTCGTCTTCTTCACCCTCTTTAATTAAAAAAAAAGCATAATTTCTAACAATCTTCGAATGACTCATAATATTTGACTTAGTACATTTTTATGTAATTCAATGTAATATTTGACTTAGTACATTTTTATCTACAACCTATCGGAGGTACCCTTTTTTGTGATAAGTCAAATATAAAGGTGCATTTGATGTTATTTCCTTACTAGAAGATTTTACTGAGGCTGGTTAGTATAGTTGGGGTAGTGCATGCCTTGCATGGTTGTATAGGGAGATGTCCAAAGTCAACCATAAAAATACTTATGATATTACTGGCCCACTAGTATTACTGCAATTATGGGCATATGACCAATTTTCACATTTGGCACAAGTGAGGTTGCAACAGGCGAGACATGATAATGTCGAGGAAGATGGACTTCCAATGCCACCTCTTTATTTGGGTATACGGTAAGTCAACTCATTTGATTATTATATGTGTATGCATGTATTTAACTGTGCAATTTATATCATAGATGGATAGATATTTTTAGTCTCACAGAGAGCTCCACACATGTTCTTGAAGTGTATCAATTTGCATTAGACAAACAAACTCCAGATCAGGTAATACTATGATTTTTATTTATAACATATGTAATACTCGGGTTTTGTCATATTACTTATAATATGGTTTTAATAGGTTATATTACAACCTTATAATGTTATTATTCATATACTTTCTGAATACTGCATCATGCACGGAGATATATGGGAGTTTGTCTCTCCCCTTATTTGCTTTCATATAGTGGAATGGTATCAACCAGATCTTGTTTTAAAATAATTCAGTATGATTCAACGTGTGCCCGAGCCATGTGACACCGAAAGACGGTTGAATGATAGTGAATTAAGAGGGAGAAATGAACTAAATTGGGAAATCCAACATCAGACATACATTGAGAGATGTGATGAGCTTAGGAGACAAATCGTTGTGGGGAACATGGATGAACATGGATATGACAACTCATATATGTTAAGGTATCAGAGAATCACACGGAGATACATAACTCAACAGGGAGAGTTATATGATTTAATAGCAATTTTTTATTAATTTATGTAATTAATAAGCTTATATGGCCATTTAATAAGTGACTTATATAATATTTTTTTTATCTATGCAGACAGAGAGTCTGGACAATATTAACAATTTGACACTTGATAATACTGAGCCGTCTTGGGTAATGCCTCGAATCTGTAATGTGTGTGAGACAGCCGCACAAGCAATAAGACAAGCGAATGTGACTTTTTAAGCTCCTTTGTCCCGAATGCATGTAGTGTACATCTCATCTCAAAAAAGACAACAAGAATCACACATGCCTCGAGACGAACCATTTATGTCTCAGCAAGAGACATACACGTCGCTGATCTTTTATTCATTTGGAGATGAGTCAGTGACTTAACTTGGTTCCACTTTTGAACTATTTCATCAACCTCAACGGCGTATAGGAGGACGAGCTGGTGCTTTTAGAGGAGGGGGTAGAAGACGTGCTCAAAACTCACCTATTGTGGAAAATGCTTCTATTGTGGATGAAGACTCACATATTGTGGAGGACGACCCGCGCTTATTGTAGAGGAAGAAAGTGTAGCAACTATTATGGAGGAAGGTCCATAATCACAAGTAACTCAATTATAGACATATGAAAGACGCCCAAGAAGAATGAGAAGATGACCACCGTGCAGAACGTGATTGATTTATCTTTTTTGTATTTGGATTTTTGTAGAAAAATATAAAATGTAAAGTCATAAAATTTGCTAAAAATGTATGCTGTTCATTGAGAATGTGTGTGGTAAAGTCATAAAACGTTTTGCAGGATGGATGATTTTTGTATGCAGGTTAGGTTGTTGATGATTTTTGTATCCAGGTGCCAACTACTGTACTGAAGGCGTCTTTTGTAAAGATGACTTTTTCCAACTGGAAGTCATTTTTATAAAAGACGTCTTCCAACGTGGCCAAGTCTACCTTAGTTTTGGAATTAGTTTCAAAACTACCTTATTTCCATTTTTTTTTAAAATCACATTAAACCCAGAAATTCCCCGGTATTGAGCAGAGAAAATTCATAAGAACCAGAGTCTTAGTTGATTTATCTAAACCATTACTGAGAGGTTCTATTTTGAATAACAATGGTTCAATGGTGTGGGTTCAGTTTAAATATGAACGTCTTCCAAAATTCTATCATTTTTGTGGAAGAATTGGTCATGAATTTGGACTGTGTTCAGAGAGACGTATGGAAATGGAATTATCGGGCTTTGGTGAGGAGAGATATGGTGACTCAATAAGGGCTTCCCCGTCTAGCTTCAGGAAGAATTTTAGTAGTCTGAAGTGGCATATTCATGGGTCTGAAATTTTACCTGAACATAGTTACAGTAGCTGAGCATCACCGAAGAAGTAGAGTTGGTCCGATGAGGAGAGTTCGGCCGGCGTGAGGAGGGAGAAGGGACTCTGATTTTGGCGGCAAGCAAGGAGGAGCCAAACCTATGGCAGTTATGGGAATTAGATAAAATTAAATCCAAGGTTATCCTTGGAAATGAACAGCCAGTGAAAGTTATGGGTGTTAATAAGGAAGAATGTGCAAAGGAGATAAATGTAGAAGGGTTTTCATCAGGTGAGAGAGAAAGGGTTGGGATTGGATAAGAAAGGTGTTTTTAATTTTAATAGAGATGAGGCGGTTAGGGGAACAAATTAGAGAGTAGGTGAAATGAACGGCCAGGATATATTGGTGGATGTTGATATTATAGATAGGGGTATAATAAATCCAACGCATGTTGGGGAGCTCTTTAGGCCTATTTGATCCTTTTGACTTAGGTCCAATTATCCCAAGGATGCCCATCAAGGCCAAGATCTAGAGGAATGGTAAAAAGAAAAAAGGCTTGCCTAGTGGGTCGCAATTGAAGGGGGATGGTTCAAAGAGATCTTTTATGCAAGTACAAATGAGTTTTAATTCTATCTCGGATAATGTTTCTTTGGAGGATAAACGTAGGAAAATTTGATGATGATTCTTTTAG
Organism: Datisca glomerata; assembly: GCA_003255025.1. Lineage (NCBI taxonomy): Eukaryota > Viridiplantae > Streptophyta > Magnoliopsida > Cucurbitales > Datiscaceae > Datisca > Datisca glomerata. Next base: position 1,972,671 of record QANY01000011.1, on the reverse strand, counting down.
TTTGGTGGAGGAAGCCCGCCAAAAATGATCCCAAGGTGACCAATGAAGCTCGTTGCTTGGAACTGTCAGGGTGTAGGGAACTGCCTGATGGTTCAATCGCTTAAGAAGCTTTTTAAGCTTCACTCCCTAGATGTGTTGGCTTTATTTGAAACGAAGAATAAAAATGGGCATTTGGAAAAATTAAAATGTAAATTAGGGATGCAATTTTATCTCACAGTTGATCCGATTGATTTAAGTAGTGGTATTGCTTTAATGTGGAGTGTGTACAATCTTGTGATGGTGGCTAAGTATGGTGATTTTTTAGTTGAGGCAGTCATTAACGATACGCATAAAATTGTTGTTGGAGATTTTATTGGTATTTATGCTAGTACTGCTAAATCAGAGAGGTTAAGTCAATGGGAGTTAATGCTGAATTGATTAATTTTGGCTGATCAAACTTGTCTGTTAATTGGTGATTTTAATTCTATTTCAAACAGTTCTGAAAATGGGGTAATAATATCAGAAATTGAAGTTCTATAGATGCTTTTAATTCTTTCATCTCGAATGCTGACCTTATCGACTTGGGTTATGTTGCTATCACTTTTACGTGGATGAATAAAAGGGTGAATGGGGCGCTTATTAAAGAACGTTTAGATCGATGTCTTGCTAACTCAAAATGGCTTGATATCTATCTGGAAGCTAAGCCGATGTATACTGTTCTTGGGGGTTCGGATCACATAGCTTTTATTCTTAACTTAGGTCAAAACTTTAATAAGTGGAAGCCTATTTTTAGATATGATAGACGTTGGGCCACTTTTGATGGATGTAAGGATGCGGTGGAAAAAGGTTGGATGGGGTGTTCGGGTTCTAATAATTTAGATCGTTTTCCTGCTAGATAAAAAAGGTTAAGGAGAGAGGGTGCTTAAATGGAGAAGAAATGAACGTACAATCTGCAAACTCAGAGGTTTTGATGTCTAAGCTTGAGAAACAACTTGAGATTCTCCATGGGGATGAGGAGGTTAATTTAGAGAAGATTCGTAGTACTAAATTTTTGCTTAATCAGGCCAGTGATGAAGAAGAAAAATTCTGGAGAGATTGTTCGTGTCTATAGTAAATGTGTGAAGGTGATCAGAATTCAAATTTTTTTCATACTAAGGTCAAGTTTCCAGGCAGACTAAATCGTCTTCATGGGTTGGAAAACAAAGAGGGTAGATGGTGGAGTATTTTAAGGATTTATTTAAGACCTCTAATCCTCTCAATATTGATGATGCTCTACAGGGTTTGATTCCTAAGCTTGATGCCGAGGATTGTATGCAATTGGAGAAGGATTTTGAAAGAGCCAAATTTGATGCAGCTTTGGTGGACATTAATTCGACTAAATCTCCAGGTTTGAATGGTTTCAATGCCAGTTTTTATCATCAATTCAAAGATATTGTGGCTTATGATTTGTTTAAGATGGCCTGGGAGTTTTTTAAATATGTTATTTTGCATGGATCTCTGAATGAGACGTTGATTGTTCTTATTCCTAAGGTTCCAATCATGTTTTTCTGGCTAATCTTAGACCTATTAGTCTTTGTAATGTTTCATATAAAATCATTTCAAAAATACTGACTAATAAAATTAGATTGGTGATGAATAAAATTATTAACCCGTCTCAATGTGCATTCATTCAAGGCTGATGGATTGGAGACAATATTCTTATAAATCGATTAAAGGTAGAAGAGATGCTGAATTGAAATTGGATATGTCCAAAGCATATGATATAGTGGAGTGGAATTTTATTATGCGAACTCTTAAGAGGTTGAATTTTTCTGATAAATGGTGTAGATGGATATATTCTTGTATCTTTTCTGTGACTTTTCATATGTTAATTAATGGTGATGTTTCTGAGACTTTTAGGCCTGAAAGAGGTACTAGGCAAGAAGATCTGCTTTCTCCTTTCATGTTTATCTTGTGTGCTGAGGTTCTGTCTTCTTTACTTTATCGTGATGAGGAGAGGGGAAGATTCATGGTTGTAAGGCTTCTAGGTAGGGTCCTTCTATCTCTCATCTTTTCTTTGTAGATGATTTGCTTTTATTTTGTAGAGATAATAGAGGAGAGCTTAGAAAAATCTTGTCTATTCTGAATTGTTATGGTATGGCTTCTGGTCAATCTATTAACTTTGAGAAAAGATGCACTGTCTTTAGTAAACGTGTTTCTTTGGAGCTTAAGAATGAATTGGATGGTTGTCTGAATATGAGGCATATCAATGATCTGGGTAAATACTTGGGTCTGGAATCTAATTTTGGTTTGTCGAAACTCAAGTTATTTAATGAGATTAAAGATAAAGTTAATAATACGTTGCTGGTTGGTCTGAAAGATATTTGTCTGATGCTGGTCATGACGTGCTGGGTATGCCATTACCTGCTTTAAATTTTTGGTTACATTGCTTGATGATTTATGTATTCGTATGTGCAATTTCTTATGAAATTCGAATGGTAGTAAAAGGGGGTTCACTTGGGCGGCTTGGAGTAATCTTATAGATAGTAAAGATAATGGAGGTTTAGCTTTGCGTGATCTAATGTGTTACAATATTTCTATGCTTACGAAGCAGGGGTGGCGAATTCTGTCTAATCCCCCTTGTTTACTTGCTAGATTTATGAAAGCTAAATATTTTAAGGATTGTGATTTTATGAATGCTAAGCTAGGATCAAGACCTTCTTGGGGTTGGAGGAGCTTGCTGGAGGGCAAGAATATTTTGGTTCATGGTGTGAGGTGGAGAGTGGGTAATGAGAGGTCTATTAATATCTGGGTTGATCCATGGATGCCTCATTCGATCAATTTTCATGTTATTACTCCCCCTGATAATCATTTTTGCTGTGTGAATGAGTTGATTAGTAATTCTAAGTGGGACATGGGGGTTTTAACCGATGCATTCTTGATTGAGGATGTCAAAGTTATTGGGAGAATTCCTATCAGCAAATTAGCTTATGATGAACTTCTAGTCTAGCATTATTCGAAAGATTGGCAATAGAGTGTTAAGTCTGGATATAAAGTAGCAATGTCTCTCTATATAATGGTGATTTGTGTAGATCAGCTCGTGGCGAATGTAGCACCAAGGCAGATAATAGTGTGATTTGGAAGGGTATTTGGAATGTCAAGGTGTCCCCGAAAATTAGAGAGTTTATTTGGAGGTGTGCTAGAGGTTTTATGGCAGTCAGATCGGTGCTCCACAAAAGAGGAATGAATATTGATCCTTCTTGTTTGCTCAATGGCACTGAAGCGGAATCAAATGTTCATTTATTTTTTAGATGTCATTTTGCTAGGGCTTTTTGGTTGGGTTGTCCTTTTTCTCTGGATTTGTCCAGATTTCAGGGTAGTTCGTTCTTCAAGGTTTGGGCTACTTTCTCGTCTTCTATTCTGCATACAGATTCAGCTAGAGAGTGTTTTCAGTTGGTGGTTTATGGGTTGTGGCGGATTTGAAAGTGTAGAAACCAAATGTGTTTCAAGGATGGTTTGGCCGAGCCTATTGGAGCAATTCGTATCACTTGTTTGCAGGTTGAGGAATTTAATCTGATTGGTGCAGGTAAGGCTAATCAGATTGGTCCTGTGGATAAGCATGTATCGAGTTTGGCTAGAGCCCTATCTGATTCGGTTCCCAGGGATAATCAGTAGGACTCGTGATTGACGCTGCTTATTGGAATGACGTAGGAGGTTTAAGGTAGGTTCTTTTCTATCCGAACAATTCTATCTATTGTCTGGGTTATAAAAAGATCAATCATGTCGAGAATGCTTTGATGGATGAGGCTTGGCTTTTAGATGGGGTCTGGAGGCGTGTAATATATATGATGGTGACTATTTGTGCATTCAATCAGATTCTTTGGACCTTATTTCACAATTAAAGAGTGCTTTGGTCTCTAACGCTATGATTGGTACCATTGGTAAAGATATTATTGTTGCTTATTCTTCTTTTTGATATTTTTCCTTTCATTTTATTTCCAGGGATTATAATGTGCTTGCACACCATATTGCTTATTTAGGTTCTTTAGGGTATGATCAGGTTCATAGAGAGTCCCTTCCTTTATGGGTGTCTGATTTTTGTTTTAGTTCCTGAGTTTGTTTTTATTGGTTTTGGCTAGTACTCTTTTTCCTTTTCTGAGTTTTCTCCTTTGGGGGGTTTTTCTTGGAAATGTTTTATCGAGGCTAGCCGAGGGGGTTTCTTGAGTTCTGTCTGGTTGAGACTCCACTTTTGGTACTCCTTCCAGATCTTTTCTTAGATTTAGATGGTCTATGTTAGATGATAAGGGTGCTAAGGAGGTACCGGCCTAACTGTGATGTTCTGGTGCATCTACTGACGTCCTTCTTCACCTTGAGTCTTTGTTATTTCATCCTAAGGTATGCCTTGAAATTATGTATTCTCTGTTTGGTTAATGAAGGGCTTGTTCTGTTGGGGTGTTTCTGCACCCCTTCTCTTTGACAAACAAAATTGATTATTTGAGTTTGTAAATAGTTTTCAAGGAAAGAAAAAGAAAATTTATGGAAAGGAATTAGATTTTGGATGGCTCCTTATGCTAACCTCTTGATTGATTCTAAATGACGATTCTACCAAATTTTAAGTTGGTTGACTGTGTACTATATAGCCATTTTCTTAATTGTTTCCATTAGCCAAAATAATATTATTTATCATGCAATTAGATTTAAATTTGTTGTGCACAATATTGAATTAGAAAGTGATATTTCATCTTCCCAACCAAAAACTTGCTAGTGCAAATCTTTGCCGTATGATCTCTCCAATTTTCCATTATCTCATAAGTCAAAGCATTTGGTGATTTAAAGTTTGACTCTTTTATTTCCCCCTTTACCATCAATTAGGATTAAAGTGATGGTAGCTTTAAGTTGTTGGCAAATCTTTAGGAGATTAGAGATTGCCAATTCACTCATTCTTTTTAAACAACTTTAAGGTAGCCTACTTTGGGCTGAGTACATGAATTTTCTATTATGCCTACACACTGAGAAAGAAAAATAACATTAGTTCCGCGTTCCACGATCTCTAGGTTATGGGTGTGAAGATTTAACTAACTGTGCAAACCTAACTTATCAAGCCTACAATTTTGTTTAACCCTCAATAACAATGCCACTTCCAAGTATGAGACCTTGTTTGGTTTTCCTTTATCTTTCCATCAACAACAGTAGTATCTAAGTCTCTTTTACTAATTAAGTAAGACGAGAATAGAAAATCAAGGTGTTTAGAGAGCGTTCAAGTTTTAAGCAAGATATATATAGGTTAGTCAACCCCAGCCTTTTATCTATTTTGTTTAGTTTGGTTCTTGAAATTAGTTTAGTGCTATAATATAAATGTATACCTAAGAGGAACAAATCATCAATTTTAGTATAGACCTAAAGCTATCTCTTTTATGCTTTTAGTGTGATTCCTCAAAGTTCAACGTCTTATCATATGAAAAATATATTACTTCTAATATGCCTCTTCTTGAATGATTTGCTTTATAGAGATTATGTATTCTCGGAACTCTAAAGTCTTTAGCTTTCTTATTCTTTCTTTTATTGGAGTGTTTAAGGATGAATTGACGAATCACAAATGAATTTGATATTTTTCATATCTTTAGAATATTGAAATCCAACCTTGAATTATTGATATGCAACATACTATTATGCACCTACACATAAAAGTTTCATGCATTAGCTACTATTTTAATAGGAGAGTTTATGTTTTATGATTTTAAACACATGTGACATAAAACGTCTAGTCCTAATAATTATTTAAGTTTGTTTTAATGATTAATTGCGTGCGTGAGTTAATGGGTTAACATGAACAAAGACAAAATTTTAAATATAATTTTAAAAAACTATATTTTCTGACATCTTGTGAAACGAGTAGAATTCCTCTATTCAAACGACCTCGTTTTGATATGAAATTTTTCAGGCATGATTTTAAGTTATGGATCTATGTACTATTAAAAAAATTGAAAAGTTTTGATATGATTTGATATGCCTAAAGTTTTGTCAAACAATATGATTTGCTGTAATTTTTGTGAAGTTGTGAGCAAGAGGTTTTGAGAATTCTAGGGATTTGTTTGGGCTTGTTCAACTTGAGAATTTATATTAAAGTTTTTGATAACTTTCTAAATATGATGGTGAAGTTTCATTGTTAATGAATATCTTTTAACAAATGAAAATATATGAGAAAGTTATGTTTTACCAAAAGTGTCACTAAAACTATATCGATGAGATTTGGTTTTGTAAAATCTTGTTGAACTCATCACACATATAATAAATGTTAGTTTGAATGGTAGCATTACTGTCACTAATGTATATAATGCTAGATTTAAAACATAAAAACCTTATAATGAGGTTTGTTTGATATGAATATTTTTTTATGTTAGTTTCGTGACAAATTAAAGAGTGTGTCACGAAATGATAAGAACTCCATTCTATTTCAAGTTTTCTTTTAGTTGATCACGTGAGATATCTGCAATGACACTATCACTCAAAAGTTTTTTGTACTTATACTGGATTGTTAGCAATATTTCTGATCTCATGTTTTGGTAATTATCATCAAGATTAGAGTAATTTTAGACCGATTAAGTAAATGATAAAGTTTTAAGTGATCAAGTGATGTGTGAATAGTTTATAGGTTATTTTATCAAATCATTTTAATGAATCATCAAACACCAACATATAAATGATTGACATATCACTTGGTCGGTGTAGAATTACACTTAACAGTATTGTGCATAATTATTACTCTAAACTCTACTGTAAGTCGATGTAGTTCAAATGGTGGCTCATGGTTCTTTGTTCTATTTGTTGTTGATTGGTAGGTCCAGAACTACTTTTCCCGGCGCCTGTGGTTGATCTCCTTTTTCTCCTGTCAGTCTGTCAAATGGAAAATTTAGCGGTACACCCCTGTTTGATATTTGAAGCGTTATTTTGGCCCGACTTAATACACCCTTCAATTAGTAAGAGATACACATTTTGATCTTCTCATTATTTTGTAACCTTTGTTGGCATAGCTATATCTTGCATTGGGATTTTTATGCCTTGCATTATCTCTTGGAATTTAACGATTGCTATTTTGTTGTGTGTTTTCTTGGCTTGTTAGATGTTTGGATTTTTTTTACGAGTTGAAGATCGGATTTTGATTTTACTGTGATCGGTTTACTGACATCGATTTTATTAGAGAATGTTTGCGTCTGAATTTGAGAACTCAGAGAGAGGGAGAAACATAGATCGAAAGATAGAAACAGAGAGCTGGAGAGATATTTTCCAGGTGCGGAAGATGAGAGTAATTTATTGTTGCAACTGTGATGGGATGGGGTTGAAGGCTGAAGTGTTAGAAAAAATGTAGAGGTTGTTGTGAATCAATAAAAAATATTATTTAGAGAATAGATAAAATGTTATTGATAATATATTAGACTGAGGAGTGGTAGACTATTGTTTTTAAAGTCGATTTCGTGCTCTCATGAAAAGTATCTCGGTGCACTAAAGTTTTTTACATATCTGATCTCTAAAATTCAACAGTTTAAATTATGTTCTTATACACGCACACTCGTAATATAAAAACCATGAAAACCAAACACCGTATCCGCATAGGAGAATAAAAATGATTTGAAAACCCAAACTTTGTAAACTAAATTCTCAAAAGCCTACTCAACGTGTAGAAGGAAAAGCTCCATATACATATGTAAAGAAAATGTAACCTTAATATGTACTTATTGGTGCATTAAACGTAATATTAATATTTTAATAAAAAAAATTGTAACTGGTAAGAGAATGGAAATTTTTTTTTGTAAAATCAAAAGATTTTAGTTATTGTACTAAAATCTTTAAATTAATTTCATAACTCCCAAAATAAATCACTCCTTTTAATTAATTTGTAACGCACAATTAAGTAATTACCAACAATCTTCCACATGTGTTATAAGTTAAGAAAACATCTTATGCTGGATATTTCTAGAAAATAAATATATAAGTGCAGATGTCTCGAATACTTTAATCTACGCATTGTGTATTCAAAATGCAGTCTACAAGAATTTGGTGAACTAAATTCTTGAATAAAAAACCTTTTACGTAGAACTGACCATCTTGATACACACATTCAGTTCTCATACCTTCTTGTTTCAAATCAGGGTGATACTTGGATCTCATGAGTGCTCTAGAAAGTAAGCTTTAACCTCTCATAGAAAGCGACCCCACTTTCACACTCACGTATGTCAACTCCATCAAGTGTGTACTGTAATTGATACACCACCCAATATGAGATATGGATTGATTAAGAGTCTTATTCAACCTCACATTCATTGCAATTACGTTAATTACTATCCTCATGAGGATATCATAACGAAAGAGCAATTTTTATAGTATTCTCAAACGAATTGATGAGTGATTTGTTCTTATCCATTGAACATATTTCATGAGATCTCCAATCACATAGGTTGGGTTGCCATCACTATTAATTCAATTAATATGCTTTTAGCTCTATCCCCTCGATATATAATTGTCTAGCTTTTACAGCTAACCCCCTTAATCAGAATATTAATAATATTTTCTCACATCACATAATTTTGAGTTAATTCAATCTTTTTATTGTAGCTACCACATAATCACATATTTAGGCAAATATATCTACTCATGCCATGGCTTGATTTTCTTTCATATAATTGCTGCTTGATAATCCAAATAAAATTGAAGTGCTTACGCATAACAAGGCATCACATACTCCGTAACATTATCATCACCAACCAATGAGATGCATATGCCATCAATATTCATATTCTTCTATAGTATTAAATTATCATGGATCTTAATTTTCTTTACAGAATTTTCCAAAATACTTATATTGTACAAATCTCATCGTTTCATAAGCACTTCGACAGAATCACAATGAATTCTATAAACAATTGCTAGTATAAAAATTAATATCTTCCACGACCATTCAAAAACGCCCAATGCTTTAAGAAGATAATGCACTCACAACTAATATTTAGTATGAGTTTCACATGAACAATGGTTCCATACCGAAGACTAATAATTAAATAAGCACTACTTACCATTTTCACAGAAGCTAACGGAGTTGCTTCGGAGATATCAACTATATTAGTGACAATATCAGCACATTTTGGTGCGTAACAATTACTCAATGTACTTTAAAAAGAATTTAAGTCACTAATCACAATTATATTTACTTAATTCCTCATCATAATTTCTACGTTACAAGATCAGAAATCAATGTTGTCCGTAGTCAATGAGTATATTGCACTACAGTAAATATTATAACCGCTGCTACTTAATTAAGTAATGCAAGGACAATATTTAATTCAAACGAAAAATATAACTCACCTTTGGCCATGAAATTGGAGGTAATTGCAAAATGCCTTGTGCACAATACTAAAGCAGTTTTCTTCATCAATTGCAAAAGCAAAATTCTCATTCGCACAGAACTCACATTTTATTCATAAAAGTATACGACATTAATACCATTTTAAGCTTCTATTATAAAATCAATGTAGAATTCATATCTCACATGAATTAAATTTATTTTCTCATTTTCAAACCGTAAAGTGGAGCTTTTATGTAATCATAGTTACAATTGCTTTCAACTATTAATTTTCACCCTTCGATAATATAGTTGGATCTCAAACGGTCATATTTGACCGAATTATATTTTATCAACAAAATCTTGAAGATTTCACGGTTTCAAATATTAGCACCTCACATGCTCTAAATAAAATATTATAAACGACGTACGCATTATGCACATTTATTCATATATATTGAATATAAATATTAGATTACCCAACATACCATGTACAGATCCATATATTTCATCACAGTATTCTAGAGCCAATTGCTTATGAAAACCAACACCACAATAAAATTTACCTTTAACAAAAAAAGTTTATATACACGCACATATTTAACAATTATTCTAGGATATCGACAAGTAGCAGTAAGTGTGCTAGCTTATGCAACAATTCAACAATAATTTAAACATTTAACTTTTTTTGTCAAAGATAAATTTTATAACCAAGAAAATATAATATTCACAAATTACAAGGGGTATATCCTAGAAAGAACAAACAAAAATAAAAAAATAATATCTTGTATGTGCCTAGAACTAACTAGGAAGTCAATCCTCTCCCTAATAAGATGAATTTTTTTACACAAAAAGGGACATATCAAGAGATTTTTCAAGAAAAATCTTCCTATTCATTTCAATCCAAATACAATAAATAAAGATAGAGAAAATGAGCTTAATACATAGAGTTTTGGTTGAAGGAGATCTAGTGACCATAACAAGCCACTGCTGGAAGTGCTGCCAAGAGGAGACAGTAACGCTATGAATATCAACCCTGTTAAACAAGTCCAGAAGAAAATATGATCCACACTTTCCAAACCATCAGTGCAGAAGACACAGCTTAAACCAACATCCTAGGCCCATGTACTGATTTGAACTTTAGTAGATAATTTGTCTTGAAGAGCAAGCCAAGTAATAAACGAGCATTTTGGAACATAGCCAGAAAACCAAACTAGAGAATGCCAAGAGACCTCATTATATTGAACTATAAGAGCATGATAAGTAGATTTGACAGAGAATGAGCCATCCCTGTTAGGAGACCAGATCCAAGAATTAGGTTTGTACAAATGACCAAGACAGACCACATCAAAACCCCACTGCTCAAAAGCCAATCTGAGATGTTGATTCTGAACATTCCACCTACCATTATTGTGCAAAACGAAAAGAGGGACTAGTAAATGCAAACCACTAGTTGTAACAAAATTTCTACCACCTCTATTAGATATGATACCTACTTGATGCCAACGATCACAGAACCGTGATCACCAGACCCAACAACCACTTTACAGAAGCTACTGACCTCATCCCTCATCTTGATAATTTTTCTCTAGGACCACGAGTGGTCAGAACAAAGCTTGACGGTAAAAAATAAAGATGTTTAAGGAGATTTCTCTTGCACCAAGCAATCTAGAGTGATTCCTTCACACTAGAAGCCAACCACCAGAACCGTCTAGATACTGCTGCTTGATTCCAGGTAACATGGTCATAGATACTCAGCCCCCCTTCTTTCATAGGGCTGCAAACAAGGTTCCAAGCCACTTTGTAGCCATATATGTGTGTATCATATCCAGAGAAAAATTCTAAGTGCATTATTGGTCTATTTCATAACCTTCTTAGGAAGGATGAGAAGGTGACTCCAATAACCATGTATGGCCAGAAGAATAAATTTAATAAGTTGTAATCTCCCTACATAAGTGAGGTGTTTGCTCTCTCAAGATCTGACTCTCTTAATAATTTTGTCAACAAGCATATCACAATTCACCTTAGAAAGTTTGGTTGAAACAAGAGGAATATCAAGGTATTTGACAGGAAACTCTCCCAATTGAAAACATGTGAGATTCAGAATCAAGTTCCGAGTATTCACATCCACACCAGAAAAGTAAGCATGGCTCTTAAGCACATTGCCCTTTAAACCTGAGATCTGACTAAACAGTAACAGTCGAACAATAGTAAAAAGTCATAGAAAATCCTGTAGCTACTTGTACTAAAAACAAGTAAGCATAATTCCTCCTAGACAATAAAATATGTTGACATGAGGAGGAACATATTTACTAGTTATATCATCTGCAATCGCCTGAATTTCAAGACGCCCTTCGAACCAATCATACACTTTATTGAGATAGGTAAACCTAAATCCACCCCATGATTGATGCACTTAACATATTGCAATTCCCTTTACAGAAAATCATAAGATCATCTGTAAACTAAATGTTAATGAGGCCAGTCTTCTTCCATATCCAATGGTAATGAAAGCCTCGCAACTTAGAACAGTGCCTCAGAATGTCTGTTAAAGTTTCCATAAGAATCGATATGGAGAAATAGGGTCTCCCTGCCGAAGCCCTTTTCCACCATTGAAGAAGCCATGTGAGGAACCATTAATATTGATAGAGAAATGAAGCAGTGGTAACACATTCCCTAATCCAACCAATAAATTTAGTAGAAAACCTTATTAAACCAAAACTTGGCTGAGAAAAAATCAACTCACATTATCATAGGCTATAAGATCAACCATGAAAGCACACCTGGGACATGAGGTTTGTCTATGATAGCCTCTAAGGAGCTCCTGAGCTAATAGGATATTGTCAGATATATGTCTACTTGGAATAAAAGCAGTTTGATTAAGATTAATCAAACTAGGAAGTACAACTCTCAACCTGTAGGACATGATTTTTGTAATGCATTTATATATTAGGTTACAACATGCAATAGGTCTAAAATCAGTGATATTGGTTGGATTAGAAGTCTTTGGAACAAGAGAAATCAGAGTAGTATTCAAACACTTCAGCAGTTCTCCGCAGGCAAAGAACTCTCTAATAGCATCACAAATATTCCTGCCAATCACACTCAATGTTTTCTTCTAAAAGATGGCTGAGGAAGCATCTGGCCTTTGTGCCTTTTTGTCATTAAAAGATAAGAATACCCCTTTCACTTCCTCATCTGTGATGTTGGCCAAAAGAGCTTCTTGAACTGCATCTTGAAGCTTTTTATGGAATATATCTTCCATAAAACTCCAATCTATATTAGTAACAGTATATTACCATGACAGTCTCTAACTGTATAATCTGTGATCTTTTGTAGTGGTTCTTAGCTACCTCAAAGAAAAAGCTTGTATTTGAGCCACCAAGGTTGAGCCAAGAGACATGAGATTTGCACATAAAATAACTTTCTTCTACAATTCTCCAGTTCATGAAAGACTTTGAAGCTTCATTTAAGCTTTTTTATATATAAAGCTGCAAAATTTTTGAAAACACTAAACATTGCGCATAAATTCATCTATTATCATAATTAAGCACATTGGTATAATCTCACTAATTTATAGATGAATATAATGCTTATACAGAAAAGTTCATTCATTCATATTTAAATGTATTTCTCCCAATGTGAAAACAAAATGTAAGTGTTAACACTGCATATATTAATGTCTTCTCATGTAAGAATTAGTTTTAAGCTAGCAACAACTTTATAAATTTATAACATCAATCTAAACGATTAAACGATCAACTTCTGCCCATGTAAAATTATTTATCTTAATCCAGCATTATTGAAAATTCACAATAACTCATAATCGGCTTTAAGATTGTTAGAAAAATTATAGAGATTATTGTAAATTAAGAAAATATATTACCTAAAGAGTAGATAAAATGTTGTTGATAATATCTTAGACTGAGGAGTGACAAACCACTCTCTTTAAAGCTGATTTAGCATCCTCATGAGAAGTATCCTGATGCATCAAGGTTCTCTACGGATTCAACAGCTTAAGTTATATTCTTCTACATGTCCATTCATGATAAAGGAACCATAGAAACCATATACCATATCAGCATAGGAGAATAAAAATGATTTGAAAACACACACTTTGTAAACTAAATTTTCATATGCCTATTGTTGATGCAAAAAATATGCCAGCATCGACAGTCGAGGGGACCACCACGTGTCACTGGGTAATTCGTCTAGGGATCTGTAAAAATTAAGAATGATCGTGAAAACAGTAGGCAGGGCACCGGGGTAGTGTCCCACCTAATGCACTCTGACGATCAAGTTAGTAGAGTGTTTAAAAAAATATTAGCAATATGGAGAATTGCTTACCAATAAATGAGGATCATCATATATTTATAATGAATGGAGATATTCATGGAGAATACTCCCTGATCAGCATATTTTGATTAACATCTTATCCTCTTTAACAACTATTGAGATTGTCTGATAGATTTGATGTGTGCATATTCTTTCTTTATATGACTGATTATTATATTTTATTATGACAAGAAAATGATATCGGCTATCTCGAGCAGCCAAGATCTGAGGTATGAGATTATATCATCATCTGTGTGACCTCAGTAGTGTAATTATAGGTGGGGTCGTGTCCGTCGATCTAGTCGTAGAGGGTGCCTCGGTCATCATGATGACTTCGGTCACGTAGGAGTCTTGGGTTTGGACTTAATATGGGCTCTACCCGAGAAATGGGAGTATTGGGCTCTGTTCAAAAATATTACTGAGTGGGCTTTAACCGATGTGTTTTTTTCTCCCCTACAGTTTTCCTCCACTTCTTAAGTCTGGTGCATAGCGATATAATCAGGAAGTATGTTGTGGAGGGAGCCATGAGATTTTACCCAAGACTGTGTCTTTGCACTTCATCGAGTGTTAAGCATATGTTGGCGTTGAGATTGTCAAACAGTAGAGTTTATGTCTAAATATCTAGGTATTTGTTGTTGGTTCATAATGGCATCCTAAAGCATCTTGTGTCTGAGATGAGCTTTCTTCATATTTGTAAATTTACACTTGGTAAAAATGTTATCATCTTGATTGATGATGTGCGTTAGCATGTTGGGACCTGAAGTTTTGTAGTTCAGGTTTGTGTGAGTTGCTCCGAGTAATCATCGGGATCAAGTCCTCATGATTTTCATATGGCAGTCAAGCGACTTGAATTGGATCAGTGGTCATCACAACATAACTTTTACACCTTCGCCTGAACGCATCGTGAAGATTTGGAGTTATGATTGAATTCCTTTGATCTGATGTAGGTTATAAGACGGTCAGTCCGTTGAGATTACTTTACTGTGAGGTTGACTTGACGTTGTGACGTTATAGAATCTTTTCAAGGGTATGATTTTTCCTGAAATCCTACGTTGTATTCTCATGTTGACCCATACTTAACCATGTATTTCGTACATTACTTTGGCATCTCATGTCTCATGGTGGATGATGGAGTTATTACACTCAATGGTGTACTTCCTGAGGGTTCTTCTTGCCTTCTAGAGTTACATTTTCAGAAACTAAGTTGTAGCTGGGAACTAAAGGTTTTGATGCTTTGGTTGTTGACTCTTTCTCTTAACTCAATATCTGAGTTTATTGGTTTGTCCAAGTCAGTAGTGATTCGACTGTCTAAGTCGTCCGTTTCTTTGCCTAAAATTTAAAATGACTTTGTAACGTAGCTTGGCACAACGAGTGTCTTTGAGCTAGCCTTAAAGAAAATCGAGTTGTTCTTCTCTTGGAGAACAAACTGTTGAGCATCGATAAGGTGATACCTCGATCGTCGTGTCTTGTGTTTGACAATTTTCTGGAGTTATAGAAAGGTCCTTAACTTTCATGCCCCTAGAATATCGACCAAATGTATCCCATCGAGAGGTGGGTTTGTATTTGGTCTTGTTGACGTTCTTCATTTGAAATAAATTGCTTGTTCTGCTGAGCTTGTCGTTGCATTTCTCCATGCTTATGTATTTGCTCATGCAATTCATCAATGCTTTCTCTTTCTAGCAGAAGGTTTTGGAGGCCTCTTTGCCTCGCTTGCTTAAATTGTGTTTGACGTGTACTTGACGGTGAGGTCCTTTAGAGTCATCTTCAGTAGAGTACCAAGATCCTTTGTGATTTATGATTTTGACTGGTCTCGATACCATAGTCATATGTGTGACTTAGGTGTCATTTTCATAATTGTGATCGGGGTACCATAGTTATCTTGGTAACTCCGAGTATCTTAACCATCTGTGTGATGCAAAGTAATATAGTCATCTGAGTGATTTAGGGATACTTAGTCATGTGTGTGACTGGGGGTACTTAGCCATCTGTGTGACTCGGGGCACTTAGTCATCTGTGTGACTTGAGGTACTTAGCCATCTATGTGACTTGTGGTGCTTAGCCATCTGTGTGTCTTTGGATCCAATATAATCATCTAGGTGACTTTGTGTACCTTAGTCATCTGTGTGACTCAGAGTATCATAGTTATTTATGTGACTTTGAGAGTATAGTCATCTATGTGACCGTCGTAGTCATCTGGTGACTTCAAGTGCCATGAAATATTATAGTAGTCCTTTTACTTTATGTAGGGTCTTTTTCTGATTATCTTATGTTATAAGGATGCCTTGTTAGGCTGTCACCTTGGTTAAGGTCTTTTTGCCCTTCGTAGGATCTTTTTCCAAATCATCTTATGTGATAAGGACGCCTCGTTAGGTCATCACCCTGGGTGAGATCTTTCATCTGAGGGTTCTTTGACCTCAGGTGCCACGGGATACTTCCGTGGTCCTTTTACCCTATGTAGATTCTTTCTCCAGATCATCTTTAGTAATCAGGAGGCCTCGTTAGGTCGTCGCCTTAGTTGAAGTCTTTTGTCCGATCATCTCGTGTGCTCGGGAGACACGAGATACTCTCGTGGTCCTTTTATCCTATGTAGGGTCTTTCTCCTAATCATCTTTGGTGAAAAGGAGCCCCCAGCGCATTGACCTTTATCGAGGTCTTTTATTCAACCATCTCATGTGCTCGAGTGCCACGAGATTCTTTCATGGTCCTTTTGCCCAATGTAGGGTCTTATCTCCAAGTCATCTTTGGTGAGCATGAGGCCTCGATGATCATGTCCTTTATTGAGGTTTTTCATCTAAGCATCTCGTGTGCTCGGAATAGCAGATCTACGAAGCACTCTTTGAATCCTTCCTTCAAATTTTGAACTTTGCTATGATTTGCCCCCATCCTTGTGTCTAGCTTGAGAATCTCCGTTGACATGTGAACAAAGCTTCATTTTACGCTTCATTGTTTGATGTCGTGAATGCAAAATATATCGCTCTTTCAGTTATGGTATTCTCTGATGTTTTGAGTATCAGTCTGACTTTTCTTCCGTATACATTTGTAGAACCATCCATGTTGAGCGCCCCTTCAATGTCTGAAGGTTCTTTCACCGTGTCTCTATCCGTGACATATTCTGTATGGTTCGAGTCATCTTTCTCTTAGGGTGGCGTCATCTCTACCACAAAGTCAGCGAGTGCTTGAGCCTTGATTTTGATTTGAGGTTCGTGTCATATGTCAAACTCTCTGAGCGCTTCCATGTACTTCCGTATGTACTCTTGGAACATTTTGTAGACTAAGCTCCGATAGGCGGTTCCTGCATTCTTCAATCTAAACGACATGACTTTCTATCAATAAGTCTTCCTCTCAGTCACAAAGGTCATCTTCTTTGAGTCTGACGGATGCATCAGTATCTAATTGTACCCAGAGAAGGCATCGATGAGACTGATCATCTCGTGCCCCGTTGTAGTGTCCATCGATTGATTAATTTTTGGAATTGATAAGTTGTCCTTTGGGAATGCTTTATTGAACCCTATACAAGACTTCCACGTTCCATTCTTCATCTTTTCCTTTATTGTGTTGGCCAAGTAGTCTGGGTAGTGGACATCTCAGGTCTCGATAATTATGCTCGCTCTCTCGCGGGAGCGTTTGTGTAATCTATGACCTCTCAGGTCTTGCTTGATGTGTCACATGAGAATTTACATTATTTATGATATCTCGGGTCTTAATAAATATGCTTGCTCTCTCATAGGAGCACAGCGACATCTCGGATCTTGATAATTAAGATTGCTCCATCGAGGGAGCATCTGCGTAATCTGTGATCTCTCGGGTCTTGACAATCATATTTGCTCTCTCGTGAAAGCATTTAAACTGCACTTGTATATTCCTAGGGAATTTACATTGTACTTCTATTTTTAGCTTTTTATCCCTTACTTGGTGGGCCCTAGCGATTCATAGACCTCATGTTGAGGTGTCGTAGTAATATAATTTAGAGATTTTGGGACTTTTTATTATGTCCTAGGATCTTATTACTTATAATGGCTTTATGCTTGATATCATACTGAATTTAAGTGCTCTAGAAAATATTCTTGAAAAGAATAGTAAATTTGAGCATAAAAAATAAATAACATACCTCAAAAATTTAATGGAGATCATCGATGTGACTATTGATATTGAGAGAATACAAATCTAAAATAATGCAGATCCGATGGTCTGCGTCCGAATCTTGAAACTTGCATCTTATCCAAGATGCTAAATAATATTGTTATATTATTTTTTGTCAAAATTTTAATAGAGATCATCGATATGACTCGTGATTTTGAGGAATTAATAATTTTAGAATAATGTCGATCGGAGCTGTGTGGTGCGCGTCCCGATCTTGAAGCTCACTCACGTCTGAGATTAATAGCACATCAAATAGTGTCATTTAATAATATTGATGCAAATAATTGCATTATTCTCCTGACATTAATAGTACATCAAATAGTGTAAATTAATTAAAGAGAATTTTACAATAAATAATAAATAAATAAATTGCTTAACAATAAAATAAATAATAAAAACGGTTCAGAAAGTCTAGATAATTTCCCTCTAAAAAGATTCCATTGTTCTCGATGAGTAACATCATTTGGACTAGCAGACACACAAAAAAGATGCAACTGTTTTATTCAAAGTAGAATCCCTTAACCACAACTTCAATAAAAAATTCTAAATATTTACTAATCAAAACATTATCATCATCATTCCAAAATCAGAGTCAACCACGACTACAACCGTTCGGATTAACTGCTAAGCAGAAAATCATACCTAATGTGACATTTATCCTATCCAACCGATTGACTCCGTTTTTAGTCTCACTCAGAATGACCACAACTGAGAGTGAAGTTGACATATCTTCTTAAGTGAATGGATTGTCAGGGAGTTCGACACACCCTGACAATTCCAATACAAGATCTTCATTGATCAATCTGGGGGCTTTTCGGGCTGGCTTACTCCACCCTAACATTAAACAAATTTTCCATTCTTCATTTTTTATCTTCATAATTAACAGAAAAATCATCCTCATTTTTCACTGCTTCATCAATTCTCCTCTTAGCACCTCACACGATTTTCATCGGACCACCCGGCTGCATCCCATTTATTTCCTTCAATCTACCTACTGCTAATTTCTTTGGTCCATCACTGTTACCCGCTGTTGATTTCTTAAGTCCATCATTGATTCGTCTTTTAGCCCGGTCAGCTTGAATCTTGATAATTGTAGGAACCTTATTTATCTACTGTGGACTGCAGAGTGGCTAACAATTATATTTTTGTTTTACAAGTATTCTCTTAGGGAAGATTCTACGTTAATGTAACGTAACATAATGAGAAAAGAAAGACAGATCGAGGAGAGAAACTTTTTATGTATGATACACGTAGAACCATATAACTGTTATTTTTAGTTAACAATTTGAGCAATAAACTGTTACAGTTACTACTGTCAAGATTGAAATTGTGACCAGTTGATCATCGGTTAAACCTATACATTTTTGTGTGATTATGAGATCTTAAAGGATTAAGTCAGTCATAGAAAACTGTTATAATATATGAATATCAATATTAGTTATAAACGGATTCGGGTCCTCACATATTCGGTTGATGTTCAGTTGAATAGGAAACAACCTAATAAATTGAAATCATTTTTCAATTTTTGTACCATGTTGAATTGGGTCGTTGCTGTTAGATTCAATGGCTCATATTAAAATAAACATGAGGTGATCCTAATTATTTCTTTACCTCAGTAAGAGACTAAAACGCCTGGTACAAACATTGTTAAACTTATTTTACTATTATGCCCTCAACTTAATATATATAAAATGACATTAATTTTTCAGATAGTAGGAACTCAGTGACTTTGAATATAAATTCATTATCCATTATCATTTCCTTCAGTGCATTAGACACTTCATCTACAGTAGAAATTATCCTCTTCAATTTAGGTGCCAGAGAGTAGAGTCTTCAGGACCATCATATAGGTGCAAATATCCTCTAATCAAATTACTTACAAATTCCGAAAAAAAAGAAGAAGAATAAAACTACAGGAAGTTTATGTATTAATAAGAAAGTCATATCTCTAACCTTGTCTACTAATATAAACAAGTCAACAACCCGCTGGTTTCATTTTCAATTTCTTTGAAGAAAATAAAATTGTGTTTCATGTAAAGAAATTTACAAAAAACGAGTTAAAAGAGGATGAGAAATCCTCAAAAGACAGAAGAAAAGATCAGTTTACAACTTATTTCTACTTCGAAGTTAGGAATTTGATACTATCCCACAAAAGATATTTCATCACTCTGCTGCTTCCTTGAAGTAACATGGTTCTCAGGAGGAAAAATATAAGAATAGCGTGCATGACATACATTGTGAATGTATGAGACATTAATTTTACCGGGACCTATGACTAAAATTCCACCCTGCTGCTGAAAAACAATAAATGTTCATCTGTTTGAAAGATCTTTAGGGGATATTGGAATTAAAACTACTTAGATAAGACTAAGAACTTAGCAAATTAGACTATCTCCTATATATCTGTCAGGCATTATAATTGAAATACATATAATGTTCAAAACTTAAGCTTGCTCAAGTTGACTTGAGCAGCTACAGTCGAAACCAATGAACTTCTGAAGTCAATTTTGAGTAAAGCTCAGGTTTCAATTCGTCATTCTAGTAATATCCAATTTGTCTTCAATTGTAGATCCATAATGAGAGAGAAAATATCTTTAGAAAGGGAAAGAAAAGGGAGGGGGTTTTAATTTTTGTTCATCCAGAAAATTAGAATTATATAATATCGATATCATAGCAGTGAACGACTAAGATAACAACAAATCTAAACGAACGGAGCAGTAGATCTAAAGCATAGAGCATAAAAGACTAGATAAACACAAACCTCTATATGCAAAAGAAGCACGAAATGTAGAGCACCGAGAGCATACGAAGGGTATGAATCACGAAGGAGGACTGACGGACTCAGGGAAGGAATCACGAAGGAGGACTAACGGACTCAAGGAAGGAATCGCGAAGGAGAAGTGACAGACTCAGGGAGGGAATCACAAAGGAGGACTGACAGACTCATAGAAGGAATCATGAAGAAGGACTCTAGAATAAACAGAGAGAGAAGAACAAATTTTCACAAAAAATGAAAAGAAAGGAGGAAACAAGAGAGAGAGAGAGAGAGAGAGAGAGAGAGAGAGAGAGAGAGAGAGAGAGAGAGAGAGAACTTACAGCGATGAGAAGCTAGAACCTTAGAATGGATGAAAGAGGAGCAACAACTATTTTATCGATAAAATCGAAGCTGCTTTGTTGGGGTAAAAATGGAACTCATTGTATTTGTTGATAAAATCCACTAGAATCCCTGCAAATTTGCTCATTTTCAATAGGAAAATATTTAGATTTGAAATCAACTATTTTTTTAAGTTGCCAAACAAAAGAAATCATTTCTCCCTCAAGATTATCACCTCCAACAAAATAAACTCCTATTTTTCTCCCTCATCCCCAACCGAATATCCCTCATTTACAGCTCTTTGCGAGATATCCTCCTTATCGATAATCGGCGTCTTCATAATCTCTAGAAATATCGCCACTGCTTCATCATGCTCCGTTATTTCTATAACTTCCAGTGATATAATCTTGTTCTGGTTCGACTTCGCCGCCATATCTCCGGCCGGCTCCGACATCATCGTCTTCTCAGGTATCATCTTCCCAAAAAATAGACCACCCTCATTCCAATTAGTAAAGCTCATCGGAGATGGGGTACCCATCAAATTATTCTACATCTCGAATTCTTGCTCCTCTATCGCAGTCGCCCGACTCCTGCCATCCTTTCCGAATGGAGTTTTTGAGTATTCTACAGTATATTTGGAAAAAAATAATTAAAATACAGTACTTTTGAAACAAATTCCAAAAGTAAGGTGGAAATGTTCAGTTAAGATGAATGTGTCTTTGCAAAAGACGCATTCGTGCTGGGGTGGCCACTAATGAGGCCATGTAGAAGGCGTCTTTTGTAAAGACGCACTCATAAAAGTAGAAGGCGTCTTTATAAAATACGTCTTCATTAATAGTAGAAGGCGTCGTTTATAAATACACCTTCAACGATACCTTTATAACCTCACAATACAGACAGAAATTATAGTTGTTTTGCGCACAAAACGCCCGTGAACAAAAGCCTCTCAATCCGCCGCTGTTCTTCGTCGATTGTGGCCAGAGTTTACTGTCATTTCATCGGCATTACACCCTCTCACTCTCATTTACAAAAAAAAATTCTCAATCTCTCAAATTACTAACAAGAACTCCTCAAACCCTAGGTATATTTCTAACTCCTTTAATCTCTTAAATTTATTCTTCAAATTTTGAAATTATTCATTTTTTTATGAATGTAGTTCATAAGAAGATTAATTTTAATGAGCTATATAATACTTTATGTGAAGCCTTATCAATTGACCGTCTACATTGAAACTTGAACATAGTTTATCGTTACCCACTTACTCTTGGTGCTGGGTCATTTAACTATGTGAAATTTCCGATACGAAATGATAACGATGCTCATGTGATGTTTACTATTGTGCCTCAAATTCCTCTGCCAAATACAATTGAGTTATATTTAACAAAAAATGCTAAAAATGTAGAAGGTCCTAGCTTAAATTGTATAATGACAATATGTGTGTGGAGTTGAAGTACACGATAGTGCAACAATTTCTTCTCCATTCCATGACAATGACATGTATCCTACAGTGCAAGAAAATATACCTAGTAGTAATTATTTGCCACATGAAGATGCAGATGCTCATGACGTTCATATGAATCCATCTAGCCCTCCACGTAGCTTCTTCTTGGTAGAGTTTGAGGAGATAAATGCTTGTAATGTTATTGATGAAGATGATGACCAAGTTGAAGAGGATGATGTTGTGAACCCCTCAGCTGAAATACTCCAGCATAAACCCTCTTCACCATTCCTTGTTCAGTTGGATTGGGATGCGTAAATGCAAAGCTAGAGCAGATACCCATCCAACGTACTGGGATATGGAATGAAACAAATGAATTATACGAAGGTTTACGTTTTGAGAGTTCGGCAGATCTTAAGTATGCTTTAAAAAGATACTCGATACTCAGACATCAATATTTTAGTGTGGTAGAGTCATTGCCAAACCTTTGGGTTATAAAATGCAAGAAGTTTAATGAAGATTATCAAAGAAAAGTTCGTGCGTGTCGTCGAAAATCACATAATATGTTTGAAATAACTCAATACACCGGACCTCACACATGTGTCTACCCAAGATTATCACAAGACCATTCACAGTTGGACTCAACATTGATTGCACGAGAGTTGCAGGGTGTCGTGAAACGGGATTCAACTACATCTATTGCACCACTTCATTAGATGGTGAAAAATAAATTTGGATACGATGTGCATTATAGAAAGGTATGGGAACCTAAACGAAAAACAATTGTTAAAGCATTTGGTGATTGAGATCAATCATACCAGCAACTACTAATATTGTTGAATATGCTTGTGAAGTCGAATCCTGGGACTGTAGTTCAATGAAAAACACATAACATCGGTGAACCAGGTAATGTGATATTCGGATGTGTTATGGTCTTTTGCTGCTGCTATAAAATGATTCAAATATTGTAGACCAATCATTCAAATTGACGGCACATTTTTATATGGCAAGTATAAGCATAAGTTGTTGATTGCCACATCGGTTGATTCAAAAAATGGATGTTTTTTCCAATTTCTTATGCTATAGTTGATGAGGAAACCATGGATAGTTGGTCATGGTTTTGGTATTGCTTGAGGCGTTCATTACGCAGAGGGAGAGACTTGTGTTAATATCTGATTGACATGCTGGTATAAAAGCTACAACACATAATCAACAACTTGGGTGGTCAGAACTATTAGGCCATCATCGATATTGTTTGAGGCATGTTGCGAGTATTTTTGTAATGACAAATACAAGAACAAGGCTCTAAAAAATTTACTATGAGGTGAAGTGTTTACTTCTTATGCTGTTGAGAAGATAAAAACTTGGGAAGCCAGGGCTAGTTCACATAAGATCACAAATTTTGACCGTGCTAATGAGAGGTTCAAGGTTCTCACTGGTCAACATCAGAATCACATGTACAAAGGACGAAGACAATATGTGAATTTAAAGGAACGAACATGTACTTGCAACAAGTTGTAATCATTTGGCCTCCCATGTTCCCATTTGTTAGCAGTGTGCGCACATGATCGTATTGATAGTTCTCAATTCATTGAACATTATTATCGCTGATCATGACTTGCTGAGTGTTATAAGCCATAGCTCAACCCTCTTCCACATGAACATTATTGGAAAGTTCCTAACTTTCCAATAGTGCACCCTGCTACAACTAGGACGCAGGAGAAAGGTAGACCCAAGTCGACGCGTATACGAAATGAGATGGATTTGAGAGAGCCAAGTACTCATAGTAAATGTCGACTTTGTCGACAAAAGGGACATAACCATCCAAATTGTCATTCTCGTAATGGAGGACAATCTTCAAATGACTCATAATACTTGACTTAGTACATTTTTATGTAATTTAATGTAATATTTGACTTAGTACATTTTTATGTAATTCAATGGAATATTTGAATTGGCACATTTTTATGTAATACAATGTAATATTTGACTTAGTACATTTTTATGTAATTCAATGTAATATTTGACTTAGTGCATTTTTATGTAATTCAATATAATCATTGTATTTCAAACGACACTCATTTTCAGGATATCATGGAGCCTGGATCACAAGATAGCCCGATGTTGTATTTACAGGATCAACATAGATCCCAACATGTTTGGGACCGGGAGGATTCTCGTGCTTTATATTGTCGCCGACATACTGCAGTTGTTCATCGGAACATGCCACCCCAAAGACGTATTATTCCATATTTGATACGTGCTAGATTTTATGGAGTTACGAGGGTTGGGTTTATCGCATTCGACTGACACTTGATCACATCTTTTGTGGCGAGATGGCATCCTGAAACACACACATTTCATATGGCACATGGTGAGTGTACTATTACTCTACAAGAT
Organism: Datisca glomerata; assembly: GCA_003255025.1. Classification (NCBI taxonomy): domain Eukaryota; kingdom Viridiplantae; phylum Streptophyta; class Magnoliopsida; order Cucurbitales; family Datiscaceae; genus Datisca; species Datisca glomerata. Next base: position 1,947,972 of record QANY01000011.1, on the reverse strand, counting down.
GTGCAAATACAGTTAGGACTTCTAGTTGATGGGATGATGTTAACGGGTAGTGCACATCGAGATTGTCCAAGAATATGTGAAGGTTTGTTAGGATTTCGACCAAGCCCATGTGATTTACAAGGATCACGTTTACTAATGACTTTTTTGACTGCACATTTTCCCCCATTATCTGATGATGATGACGAGCTTTATGTGCAATGTTATGCAAGTGCATATATACTACAACTTATTGGAGGTACCCTTTTTTTGTGATAAGTCAAACATTAAGGTGCATTTGATGTTCTTGCCTTTACTATAAGATTTTATTAAGGCTGGTCAGTATAGTTGGGGCAGTGCATGCCTTGCATGGTTGTATAGGGAGATGTGCAAAGCTAGCCATAAAAATGCTTCTGATATTGCTGGCCCACTAGTATTACTGCAATTATGGGCATGAGATCGATTTCTATATTTGAAACCATTGAGGTTGCAACGGGTGAGACATGATAATGTCGGGGAAGATGGACTTCCAATACCACCTCTTCCTTTGGGTATACGGTAAGTCAACTCATTTGATTAATATATGTATGTTATCATTTACATGTATTTAACTGTGTAGTTTATCTCATAGATTGAGAGATGTTTTTAGTCTCACAGATAGCTCCGCACATGTTCTTGAAGTGTATCGATTTGCATTAGACAGACAAACTCCAGATCAAGTAATACTATGTTTTTTATTCATAACATAGGTAATACTCGGGGTTTGATATATTATTTATAATATTGTTTTTTATAGGTTATATGGAAACCTTAGAATGATATTATCCATACACTTCCTGAATACTGCATCATGCCAGAGATATATGATGATCTGTCTCTTCCCTCATTTGCTTTCATATAGTGGAATGGCATCGACCGAATCGTGTTCAAAGAGAATTTGGTATGATTTAACGTATGCCCAAGCCACATGATACCGAAAGACGGTTGCATGACATCGACTTAAGGGGGAGAAATGAACTAAATTGGGGCATCCAACAACAGGCATACATTGAGAGATAGGATGAGCATAGGACACACATTGTTGAGGGGCACGTGGATGAACATGGATATGACAGCTCATACATGTTATGGTATCAGAGAATCACATGACGATACATAACTCAACATGGAGCGTTATATGATTTAATGATAATTTTTTAGTAATTTATGTAATTAATTGGCTCATAAGGTCATTCAATAAGTAACTTATATGATATTTTTTATCCATGCAGACGGAGAGTCTGGACAATATTAACAATTTAACACTTGATGATACTGAGCCCTCTTGGATAATATCTCGAATCTGTAATGTGTGTGAGACAGCAAATGCGGCTTATCAAGCTCATTTGTCCCGAAGGCATGGAGTGCACAGCTCATCTCAAAGAAGTCAACAAGAATCACGCATGCCTCGAGACGAACCATTTATGTCTCAGCAAGAGCCATACACGCCGCCGATATTTTATACATTTAGAGGTGAGTCAATGACTCAAATTGATTCCACTTCCGAACCACTTCTGAACTATTTCATCAACCTCAACGACGTAGAGGAGAACGAGCTAGTGCTCCTGGAGGAGGAGGTAGAAGACGTGCCCGAAACTCGCCTATTATGGAAGATGCTCCTATTGTGGATGAAGACCCACATATTGTGGAGGAAGACCCGCCGCTTATTGTAGAGGAAGAAAGTGTAGCAGCAGCTATTATGAAGGAAGGTTCATCATCACAAGTAACTGAACTACAAACATATGAAAGACGCCCATAAAGAATGAGAAGACGACCACTGTGTGGAACATGATTGATTTATATTTTTTGTATTTGGATTTTTGTAGAATAATATAAAATGTGAAGTCATAAAATTTGTTAAAAATGTACGATATTCATTGAGAATGTGTGATAAAGTCATAAAATATTCTATAGGATGGATGATATTTGTATGCAAGTTTTGTTAGGTTGCGTTGATGATTTTTGTATGTAGGTGGAAGCTTCTGTACCGAAGGCATCTTTTGTAAAGACGACTTTTGCCAACTTGAAGTCGTCTTTACAAAAGACGCCTTCCGACGTGGCCACTTTCACCTTAGTTTTAAAATTATTTTAAAAACCACATTAAACCGATAAATTACCCTTCTAAATGACTCGTTCCCCTTTGATCTGGTTTCTGCGGTAAAAACTCCCCTAAGGTTGTTTTCCCCAGATTCATCAGAATTAAATGTTTTTTCTTTGTTCTTCTCCAACGAAAACCATCCTATGTCCTGTGGATTATCTCTCCACCTACTAGCCCTTCCACCTCTGAACAGATTGTCACCGCCTCTAAACCTAGGAGAACTAGCTCTGTTAGAGAAAGCCTTCCACGAACTAAATAAAAAAGCTTTTATACTATCATCATATTTCCCTTCTTTATCTCCTTCCTTCAATGCATTCTCCCTATCCACACAAATAGGATCTGAGTGAACAATCCACCCATAAAAATGATATAAATGTTGTAGCCTTTCATACTTGAAGCAACACCAATGTCGACGACCATCAAAATTGATGATCGATCCTCTAAGAAGAGATTTCTTTAAGTTAATTTCTATCTTAACTCGGATATATCTTTTCAATTCAAAGCCATTTTTGGAGAAGCTAATATATGTCTCCCTTACTCTTCCAAGTTTACCACCCAAAAGAGCTCCAACTGTACCGTTTCTATATTCAATGGGCAGTTGATGCAACTGAACCCAAAGACTATCCCAGAAGAGAATATATGAATCAAAATTCAACCATTGTGTCCATTGTTTAACCACAAAAGCTACTCCTCGAGAAACCAAGGGCCATTGTCAACAACAAATTGCATAACATTTTCTGATTTAAAAAATATCTGGAAACATTCCTTGTCTATTTCCACGAAATGAATATCATCATTAACATTCCACGCCGTCGAAAGGGGTCTTTTCAAACCGAGTAGATTATATTTTCTCGTAGCATAAAGTCTCCCAAGTATACTTAAACCACAATTTTCTATATCAGAAAAAGTAACCTCCTGCTGAATAATAGCCTCATATGTCTCCTCCTTCGTCAAATTCCAATTATCCAGCTTTCGCATAAGATCTTGATCAATACAATCATAACTGGAGCCAATGATTTCCTCATCATCCATAACTACGTATACCGCTTTGGTGAAGGGAAGTTTTCAAACCCTAGATGAAACTAGGGAAAACTAGGTTTTAGGGATAACTTTTTCCTCTCAAGCAGAAGGAAGAAAACTTCATTCTTTCATTGTAGTCACGTTGATAATGTCTTGTCTGTAATATAATTAAATTAAAATAAAAGGTTTGGTCATTAAAAAATAGAGAGAAAGAGTTGTAACACCTCAAATCAACCCCAAAGCGAATAACATAACCATTTGATGAACCTGCAAACAAGAATCAAATGATAGACATCCATACTATCTCAGTAGACAAAACATTCTAGTGAAAAATAACAAAAGAAAATAAAAGCACAATGAATGAAACCAAATTGCCATGTTCGTACAATTTAAAAACAAATAAAAATCGTATAGAATCAGAGCATCAAGCAATAAATTGGCAACTAATAGAAAAAAAAGAACTTTGAAATTTACATCTATGAAAAAGAATAAAACACGAATTTCATTCTAACATATAGATATTAGTTTTGATCATCACATTGTCTTTTGCCTTTAAATTAACACCTCAAGAGCAGCATTCATCACTTATTACAATTAGATTTGGAGATTTGTATTGGCTTTGGAATTTTCTCTGCGAGCTATAGATGAATGATGAAGAAAAAGTAATACTTGATGATTAGATCAAAACTTATATTATTCGATAAAGTTAAAATTACACCTCCACAGAAGTAAACAATGAGTCAGGCTGCAAAATTCTGAGACTCAAGAAAATGATCTAGAGAAAAGATCCACTTCTTTTACAAGAAATGAATAGAAAACTGAAACAAAAGGGGCATAGCATGAGCATCATTTGCACAAAAACTTATAACTAAGCAGAAAAAAGGGAAAAAGAAAAAAATCCTCTGCCAGCAGTAAGGTCAAACATTTACCCATTCCAAAAAGCATATTCTCAACCAATATTAACAGACGATCAGAGAACATGGCTAAAATGGTTAATGAATGATAATAGATGCTCAAACTTTGAAGTCTTCAATCACCAACCAATAGAGATGACAAATAAATCTAGACTTTTCAACAGCTAGAGAAAGAGAGAGAAAAACTCTTAACATGGAATTAAAGAACTACTCTCTAACATCTATGTAACTAGCTAGTTGAACAAAAAAAATGTATGAAGCATGTTATAAGGCTGGAAGTAACTCTCCTCAAGGACTATATAGGAGTGGCCTGTAAAAAGTTTTCTATCTGCTGTCTTTGACCCCAAGAACAGGACAGAAGTTTCCAATGAAAAACCCATATAATTAAAATATTGAAGATGAAAAAAGAAAGAAGAAGAAAGTTAAAAAGCATACAAAGATTTGAGAGACAATAGTGGATCCGAGAGGTCTGACGCAAAAGAAAATTAGTTGTGAGACAATAGAAATAGCTTAGAGCTGAAGCAACAAAAGATGTGTGTGAAGTGAGAGGGTTGTGGAAGAAGAGAGATGAATCGTCTGTCTTCAAGCTGTGCTTGTTTGGACACACCATTGAGGTGGAGTGGTATTTTTGTATTAAAAAAATTGTTGTTAATTTTAACCCCTTAACTTAAAATAAAGATATTTTTTGTAATTTCACAAGATTACAAGAGGATAAAAATATTAAAAAAACGTTAAGAGATATATTTTATATTTTGATAAAAGTGTAATGGTGTATTTTATATTTTAACATTTTTTTAATTAATTACAAGCACCTACGTTTCACTGAACAAACTGGAGTTTCAAGTGTAGTTCATTATAAAATATAAACTTTTTGGAGTTGAAGAATTTTTCACGAATCTCCGTTCACTGTTTTCAGTTCGTGACTTTCTATAGAGTTGAATTTGAAATAAAAGAAGTTGTAGGATACCAATATAAAAGCATGTTTTATAAATTAAATCTTTTAAAGCTTTATTAAACCATATCTTACAATAATAATGAATAAAGCTTAATTGTATCTATACAAAATTTATGCAGGTGAAACATAAACTATACGAGAAAACCCACTTACGTCAAGTTAAAATCTCAAGTTTGTGACACTTATCAGATTGAGTTGTAAGATCATTAAGTTACTGCTTTTCTATAGATTTGATTTTGAATTTTATGAATAAATTGAGTATTAAGAGTTGGATCATCCATTCGAGTTTAAAATCGTGTTATATATATGTGTTGATGTTGCAGGTCGACTTTGTGTTTCTGTAACTTTTCCGTTTGTTTTGACAATTTAATTTACACACGAGGACAAAAATGTAAAATAATATTTTATTTTTAAGTTCTAACTGGCTCATTCGACCATTCATGTAAGTTAATCTAGGTAGTTTCTCCTTAACTAAATGTAAATTTATTTATTTCATATTTTCTGTAACAACCTTATTTGAAATTAGGGCCGTATTCGCAATCTGATTCTAATCAAATATTCACCCTTTACTAATTATTTATATTTATTCTAACTTCTATTCAATTGGGATTTAGTATGTAGATGCCTAATTATGGCTGTTATTTGTATGTTTCTAGGCTTCTTTTGGTTATCTGGAAATTTGTTTGGGCTAATTATTTGATTTGTTGTAGGCTTCAATTATTGTTGGGCTAAAATAATCACAATACTTTTATTCGGCTTAATATTATAGTCTGTCTCTAGACTTTAATTATGTAATCTGAGTCTGTATGAAAATATTAGCATTTAATCATTCTAATAGGGTGTTCTATTTTTTTAATTATTTTTAAATTTAATTAAGATAATAATCAAGTTACTGTATATAAAGAAAACCGTTTATCATATGATTAGCTTCTTAAATATCTAATCATACAATTTGTTAAAAACAAACAACCATTGAATTCATAAAGAAAAATCTTTGACAAAAAAATTCATAAAAAATTAATCATAATTCGTTGACATCAACAAAAATAAATTTTGTCGGCAATTAACACCTAAAAACTATAGGTCGAAACATGTGATTTTGTCAAAAAGGAAAAATAGCCTAAGATCGTTAGGTTTTTGCCAAAGATATTATTAAAGCTTCTCTCTCTAGCTTCTAGGGTTTCCTAGGGTTTTGCCCTAGGGCAGCCAGATTTTGTACTTGGATGGTGACTTTCTCTTGGCTTGTACCGGAGTCTGGAGCTAGGGTTGGGTTTTCTTGAAGCTGGTGTTGAAGATGAAGGGTAGAGATTGGGTGAAGGAGGTTGATGAGGATGGTTTCAAATCGTTGGTGTCTAAAAATGGGAGGGGCAGACCTCCAAAGAACAAGAAAAGAGATGGTTCGGCCACTTATGGTAAGTCTGTGGCAGCCGCTATTGTATCCAATCAGGATGCCGGACGTCTCTTTCTTGAACTATATCATAAACAGATCTTCCCCTCCACACCAATCACGAGTTTTTCTCCATTCCTCTCGTATATCGTCGTAAAGCCCTTAATGCTAGGTTTTGAAAAAGACTTTTCATGTCATTCCCATTTAGGTCTGATTCGGATCCCTCCGTTGTTTCCTTTTCCTCCCGCACCTTTTCCTCGAAATGAGAAAGAAGATGGTACACTCGAATTGTATTATTTAAGTGCTTATTGCTTGCCAAAGATCCTACTTCTACAATTGGTAGGTCACCGGGTGCTAGGGTTTAAGGCTTGACCTAGCAAGAACGCTGGTGGCATTAATGAGGGATTTTCTTTTCCCTCTTTGGGAAATCTTGAAAACCCTAACGAATGTCCTGTTTTGAATATAAAGGAGGCCGACCACACGGCTTTATCCAATGGAAAGGATCACAACTAAGTACATGGTTTCACACAATGTACGAGAGAGTATTGAGCTAGGCTTTTTGGATTTACCTAGCAAGGACGCTGGTGGCATTAATGAGGGATTTTCTTTTCCCTCTTATGGAAATCTTGGACAGGTCCTATTTTGAATGATAATGAGGCTGAGTTCACGGCTTTATCCAGTGGGAAGAAGGACCACATGACACAGCACATGCCTGTAACCGTTGGAAGGGATGATCAGAGTCAAGATTTGTGTTTTGTGTCCGAAGGTTCTCAAGATGTGTTCGTGCTGTCCATGAGAATTCAGTTCATGATCAGATTGCAGAGTTCTGTTCGGGTAAATCAACTTCAAAATTCTGAAATTTCAGTTTATGATCATATGCAGAATTTTATTCGGATTGAAGATAAAAATCAGATTCAAAAATTCAGAAATTCAGATTTCGGTTCATGATCGTGATGATGGTGTTGAGGAACTAGGGTTCCCAGATTTTCAGAATTCTTGTAGTAAGGATGCTGCTGCAGGTACAGATTAAATTCATCTATTAATTTGAATAATTCTGCTTCTATTCATTCAAAAAATCATGTTGTTTTTGGAGAAATATCAGTCTCTCCAATGGCTATTATTGTTAAAGATTCTTTGCATAATAATATGAATATTAATGGCAAATCGGTTGAGGTTAATGGTACTAAATAATTAAGTTATCAGAAGGGCTAGTTGTAATGATCTTATTGGGAATAATGAGGATTTTCCTCCTTTGCCCTCAGCAAATAAGGAGAAGGATCAATCTATGAAGGCCACTTTGGAGAATGTGATTTATATAAGTTTGTCCTTGGGAAATGGTGAAGCCAGGCAAGTTGAAAATTCTTAGGGGAATAAACTTAAATTGGTTGACCGTGTTCTACAACCTAATGTTATTTTTACGGCGTCTACTCCGAAAACTGAATTAAATTCAAGTACTGGTAAATTTAGAATTGATGATGATGTGCTTCAGGAGGGTTTGAAATTATGGGAAAACACTTTGGTTGGCCATTTTCTTGATAAGAAACTTAGTTTTTACTTGGTCTCTCAGGCTGCATACCGTTTGTGGGAAAGTAGAGGATTAATTGAAGTGAGAGAAACAGAAACTGGTTTTTTTCTTTTTTAGATTTCAGTCTAAGGATGAGATGGCTTCTATTTTCCAGGGGTCCTTGGTATATGCTTGGTACGATGTTAATTCTGAAGGAATGGACTCCTAATTTGGAACTCACTAAAGAGGAGATGAGTAGGATACCCATTTGGGTAAAATTATGGAATACACCTGCTGTTTAATGGACTCAGAAAGGAATTTATAACGTGAGTAGTATTTTAGGCAATGTCTCATGACTGATGTTTTCACAGTTAAGGGTTCTAAAATTACTTTTGCCAAGGTTTGTATTGAAATTGATGTTACCTATGAGCTTCTTAAATCCTTTGAGATGGAGCTTGGGTGGATTGGGGAGGATGCCCATATTGTTGTGGAATACTTGGGACTCCCTAAAATTTGTAAAAAAAATGTAAGGATTTTTGTCATAATTATGAGAATCAACAAGGGAAAGTGCATAAGCCTAATGATAAAGATAAAATGCCCAAGCCAACCAAGAAGCAGGAATGGGTTAATGTTACTTCTAAAGGGAAGGATAAGATGGTTGAAGAAATACATATATATGAAATTCCTTGTACTTCTAATACTGGTGTTCAAGATGAAAATGACCAGGTTAGACTTCTGCAGAAACTTGATGATGAGGCTATTGTCTTGAATGAAGAGGATGTTGTTTTGGATACGGCTAATAATCAGATGATAGAGGATAATGAAGAGGATGATGTTCTGGAAATGGATGATAATCAGATGATAAAGGATACCCCCGATGACTTCATTTTTGAACATCAGGAAGAAAATAGGGAAGATATTGAGAATTCTGGTTCCCATGTTTTGACTCCTCAGAATGATGGCTCTACTAGCTCCAGACAGAAATGAAGGGAGAGACAGAAGTTAGCTAAACAGAAAGCTCAGAGTAATAAGGTGATGCAATCACCTCTTTACCCAGGTTTTATATTTTAAGAAACATAGCTGCTTGGAATGTTAGGAAGTGTAATAGCCACCTTAAACATTCTGAAATTAAGAAGTTATGTAGAAATTTTGGTTTGAGTTTATTATGTTTGATTGAGACCAGAGTGAAGTTCAAGCACTTTGCTAGGATTTCTTCTGCCATTTTTATTAAGTGGTCTGTTTTGTATAATTACTCTATGCATTCTGGTGGTCGTATATGGATTGCTTTCGGTCCTGCCATGTTTGCTGTTAACGTGGTTTTTAGTTCTACTCAATGTATTCATTGTGATGTTAATAGTATTGCTATTACTGAGAAAATTTTGTGCACCTTTGTTTATGGTGCCGCAAACTCTGGAGATAGACAGGTTCTATGGAAAGACCTTATTGACCTTAAGCTTCATTCTCAAGGTTTACCTTAGGTGATCGTTGGTGATTTTAATGAGGTTCGACATCCTGATAAGAAGATAGGGAAGTCCTCTCTTTGGGATTCTGGCATGAAAGACTTTGCTCTCTGTGTTCAAAGCCTTGAAATGAGTGATATGATTAATACTGGAGCCTTTTATACATGGTGGAATAAACAGGCAGGTGTTGGGTGTATTTTGGAGAAGATTGATTCCTAGTGCTATTACGTTTCTTGCTGGGAGGGAAGGGAGCCTTCAGACTGTCCTGTTGTGATCAAGTTTGGCATTGTTCTTCCTAAGAGGAAATCAACTTTTAAATTCTTCAATTTCTGGGTGAATATCCCAGATTTCTTTGACACTGTACAAGAGGCTTGGAGTAATCAGGTTTTTGGTACTGTCATGTTTGTTCTAGTTAAGAAGCTGAATGTGTTAAAAAATCTTTGAAGAAGTTTAATTCTACTTGCTGTAATGATGTGACCAGAAGAATGGTGGATGCTAGACATGAGATGAATGCTGCTTACTTGAAGCTTGACAGATTTCCTGATTTGATTGATGCCCAGACCGAAGCTAGTGAAGCCTCTAAATAGTTTATGACTTGGAAGCTGGCTGAGGAAGACTTTTATATATAGAAATCAAGAATTTCTTGGTTGAATTTGGGAGATGACAATACAGCTCATAGAAATAAGGCTTTGTTTACTCACTTGACTAATAATGAGGGAAGACTTGTTCAGGATCCTACTCAAATTAAGAATATGGTTATTTATTATTAAAAGCAGTTCTTGGGCGATCAAAATTATGTTCCTGATACGGAGTGTGTTAGCACTTCTTCTGTTGCTATCAGCATGGGTGTCTTCACGAGCATTTTATTGGTGGAAGAGGTATGAGACAGGGAGATCCTATGTCTCCATATCTATTTGTGCTTGCTATGGAAGTTTTGACAGGTATTTTACAACATGCTTCTCATCAATCAGGTTTTCAATTCCACTGGAGATGCAAGAATAATAGGTTGGTTAATTTATGTTTTGCTGACGATGTTTTAGTTTTCTGTAAGAGTTCCCTTAATTCTGTATCAATCATTAAGGAGGAGGCTCTGGATTTATTCAGTTGTTTATCTGGGATTAAGCCTAATGAAACAAAGACTCATATCTTTTTTTTAGGTGTTGATGACTTTACTAACGCTCAGATTCTTGATCAAGGTTTTTATTTTCTTAACTAATGAGTAGTTGTAGTAAAACAAGTGGGAGTACATTTTAAAACCTACTTAAAAATCTATTCATACAATTAGCAAAAAAAGTTTAATACGTAAAAATCTTTGACAAAAACAATTCTTAAAAAAGGATCATAATCTTTATTTAAGAAATAGGCACATTAAACATTCCGCAAATAGATGGAAAACAATGTTTAACATGTACAAAGAAAAACGGATATCATTTGATTCACAGCTAAAAGTTATAGGTGGATCACCTCAACATGTGATTATGTCAAAAAAGAAAAAGTAAAGAAACCGCAAATGAAAGTTGTCACCTTTCTATAGGTGGAATCAAACCTAAAAACCACTCTCACATAATCACACACTCAAATGCCTTCAAATACCCAAAGAATTTTTTAATAAAAAAGTCTTGTGTTAATTATGAATTTTTTCTTACTAACGAGGAGTTGAAAAATTTGATCGTGCTTATGAACAAAAAAATACATCCTAATATTTTATACCGGTTCAATTGTTTCATCTCTAAATATCGTGTCATGCTTAATAGATAAAATAAATTATTACATCTTAGAAAACGTTAAATATAATCTCAAGATTTCATTTCACCCCTTCAATTTGGACCCGAAAGATTTCACACTCAATGGACATAATATGTTACTACTCTTATATAAGCTGCTGTGCTGCATTGTTTCATTCCCAAAAAAATTGATATGTCACAGACCTGTCATGCTAAAGAGGCATAGTATTACCATTAAAACTTCATCAATAAAGCAAAACACTTAGTTAGAAGTTGCTGAAAGATACATATGAATGATGTACCTAGAAAGTATCAACAGAAAATTTATTTAATGGAAGATTTATTTAAATTAAACAAATGAGAAATTGAATTTGTTTTTTGTTTTGTCAACAATTGTAACTTTTCCATGCATGCACTACCATCTCTTTGAATTCCAACAGAAATCACATTGCTTGACAATTGTTGTAACTTTGAAAAGTTACGACTCACCATAGGTTATAAAAACGCGGACACAAACTCACTGATTCCCCTATAGTCTTCATCATTCTCAAATATCGTGCACAGATTGCCATATCCATCAATATAATGTGAGGGAGAAAAGTAAATCCAAATAAATAGACCACAACTTCATCCACAAAAACCAGTGAGAGTTGTAATCATAATATGTACACTAATTTCATCAATGATTTATCTGCTTTCCAAAAGGAATGGAACGTCAAGGTGAAGGTGTTAAGGAAAAGCACGGTGCAGACATACCAAAATCAGAAAGAAGACCTCAATATAATGAAATTAATAGTTAGCGACATGGAGGTAGGCAAATAACACTTTTCAAATTCATTGTATTACATATTAATGCAAACAAAACTCACTCGGTATATTTAACAGGGTCAAAGAATTCAATGCACGCTATACAATGAAACTATTGAAAAGTTCGACACTCTTTTTGAAAATGGTAGATCCTATGTAATTAAAAATGGAAACATACGACCAGTTAATCTGAACCATCTCAACGTGCATGAGAAGATCGAATGGTCACTTACATGGAACAGTCAAGTATAGCTTATTGATGAAGAGACAGATTCGGTATTAAAGAAATACAGTTTTGTGGATTTCATCAATGTCAATGATTACATCAATTCAAAGGAAGTCGGAGTCTAAAATACTCAAATATTATATTATTATATGTGCGAGATATGTTATAATATATTTTCATACATTTATTATATTATAATGTTAATTTTCTATACTATTGTTTAGATTAGTAACCATAAGTTGGCATAAATCCAACATCAGAAATAAGATATCATTTATCTTTTATAATACTCAAATTTTATATGCTAAATTGACATTTATGTTGCTTTAACTTTAGGCTTACAAATTTTAAAATCAAATCAATTACAATAGATTGGTCAATGTTTGTAAATTAGATAAAATTACTAATATTTCTTTTTCCTTCAAATGAATTATAGGTCTACAATATAAATAGTTAAATATTTATATTATGACGTGATTGCATAAGCTAACTATATTATACTCTATTGTAGATATCTAGGTGTTGTGATAAGTGTAAAGCATGCCTTTCACATCCATACACATGGGAAATGAGAAAGAATAAAAAGAAAAAGAGATGTCCTACTTCTGGACAATCAGTAATTACATTTTATTTATTGTTTATTCTACTTGAATTGCATGAATTACTTATATTTATATATAAATATATATTCCATTTATAAGGTCCAAAATGATAAAATTGACTATGGGGGGATTTGGTTGTGAACGTGGGAAATGAATTAGAGGAATTAGTGCAAACAACTCCTTCAATCATTGCTACAAATCTTCATGTCACTATTTTTTAAGTTATTTTATATATGTTTTATTTTTTTATATATATTTACTCACATAATAAAGTGATGCATACCTGATTACATTTGCAGATGAAATTACATTGTCAACAACGATCATCACTATCATAACGATTAATCCATCATTAGAGGAAGCAACGTCTCTAACAAAAAAGTGGTTGTCTATAGTATATCATAATTTTAAGGAAACACTTTATGTTATTCTATTAAGAAGCTAAAACTACAAGTTGAAAAATGCAGCCTCAATAAATAACAGAAAATACATGCTTCATATATTACATGAAAAGCATTTCCACTTTAGAAATTTCTTGAAAAAATTGATTTAAGAAAACCACCAATTGCTTTAGTTAATTATATTGTCAATAATTGCTACTGTTACATTCTTACAACACATTACTTCAAATCATCATTAGAGATCACACTAAATCATCATTAGAGATCACACTAACAATTAACACAATCTCGTTAAATGAAGGAAAATAATTTCAGATTTTCTACTATTACATTATATTCTTATACTAATATATTCTACCTTTGGGAGGCCTTCAGAATTTGATTACTCCTTCAAAACGACTAAATGAGGCCCCAATTGTCTGCTTAGAAGATACAGTTTCAAGCAAGGTAAAAAAAATACTATGTACATTTGAGGGTAAAATAACAAATATACAAAATAAGGAAAATCTATGGTTTAAAAATTGTACTACGTGCAACGGAAGGGTTTATCTAAATGGCATTAAAGCAACATCATTTTGTCCTGTGATGTTATATTCATGAGAAAGTACATACTTAGAACTACCGTCTCAGATGGAAGTACTGATGCCTTTTATTTGACTCTGCTGAATATTTGACTGGCTGTAACGTTTTAGAATATTCAAAATAATTTTTAACGGTATATCTAACTCATATTTTACAAATTACTATTTTATAACATGCTTCCGCTACTTACTTCACTTATTAAACTAATTTATTTCTTCATTACAATGCGATAAAAAAGAAAATATTGCATACTACCAAAATTTGGTCTTGGCAGAGGAAAAGAAATACGGGTTCTTGATAAGGATGGGCAAGAGAGGGGAACTTGATAGGAAACACACACATTTGATGCCGCAAGATATATACAAAGTAGACAAAGAAGGATATGTTCATTATAAATGCCATGCAAGAAGACTGAAAAAACCAAAGATAGAAAAATAAGCGCATAAAAAGATAAGGAAAAAACTTATAAGTTTTGGGTTTGATTAGGTTTTGCTTTTTCAAGGTTTAATTGTTATTGTAATTGGGGTATTATAAGATTTCATTTTTCTTCAAATACTTTTATTTGTTATGTTTAAGGTTGTTGGTTTGTTTTTAATTTCAGACTTAAGATATTGGAATGCACCACAATCATGTAATACTGTATTAAAAGTAGATTGGCTTATGTTGCGATTTAGTTATAATTCCATCTATTGTAACTTTTCACATTATTGTTTTAATAATAGTATGTCATTTTGTTGAGATTGATAATTATTTCATCATACTTTTTCTATTTAATATTGTAATGAATATAAATTCTATAAACATCTTTCTAAGTATGAACATTGTTCTGTTTTTTCAAGGTTTAGTTGTCATTGTTGATGGATTTATTTCAAGGTTAATTAGTTTCTTACATAGAATAAGAAACTCATTTGAATCCTACTTTTCACTTTAATTATCATTATTTCTTAATAAGAACATAATTTTTCCTTAACAGGGTGAGAATAGGGGAGAAAAGGATAGTGGACGTAGGTTTATTGTGGCTCAATAAACATTAATTATGAAAAGCAAACAGTACCTTGAAAAGGTTAAAAGGTATTTGCTTCTAAATACGAAAACTAAGGAGTGTAGAAACCTATGAATCCTCCCAATATTACTAAAAAATCAAATGTTTACAAGAAAATCATATTTTTAGCTTAGAAGGATTAATCCAAAATTAATTACCTTATAGTACATATGTTCTTAAGTACTATTCTCTTAAATGGATGAAATTTACTTCATCCTATAAACACAAAGCTAAGAACTCCATTTTGGCTATCAAACTAATTGGCAAACCTTTTTTTCTCTATATTCATGCAAAGACATTGGACAAAATAAATATTCTGATAAAGCCTAACCCACCCATCCTCCTCTTATATAAACTTGATACTCTCAAAACATCACCGTTTCTAAATTTCTAGAGTCGTCGAATTCTTTTTGTGACAAACTCAAATTTTGAAAAACAAAGAGAGAAGAATATATATATTTAAATTTCTAAACATCAACAATGAGACAAATATATTGTAATGTCAAATATGATATTGTAAAGTCAAATATTATGTAAATATTGACAGTTACTTAGAAAGCAGTTTCTTAAAAAAAAGCAACTTTTGATATACAAATTTCCATTTATAAATAACTTCCCCCATTGTATTAATTATTAAGGGACTTATACCCTCATAAAAAACTGCCCTACACTTTCTAAGTCTTTTGAAGAGAAGAGTTTTGATCACCAGAGATTCGCAAAGTTCGACCAATTTCAAAGCAAACTAAATCAGGGAAATAAAGACTATTATGCAATCATCATTAAGTAAATTAGGTTTTAAATTAGACATTGTTTGTTTAACCATGACTTATAGTGTAAACTTATATTAGATTTATACTTGACAATTTGCACGGTCGACTTATAGTGTAAACTTATATTAGATTTATACCTGACCATTGTAGGTTCTCTATTTGCACGGTTTCATGTTTTCGAAAATGAAGGCAAAGTAGAAATGATTTCTAAGTATCTTCACACGAACTGTATCAAATTAATGAAGGACTTAAGAAGAGTGAAATTGAGTATGCAATCATTTTTGTAATAGTCATTTGTTGTTTTAATGATAGAGTCATGTTTAATGGAGGAAAGAAGAATTCTATTTCTAATAGGATATACGAAGGAACACCAAAAAGAAATTATGCTTCCAGGGTAACTATATAGATGTACAAGACTTTCAATTCAATACAATATTCTAGGGAAGACAAATATAAATAAATTCACATCTACACTTAAGGGCCCTAGGAAGGTTATTACAATTGATTACAAATAGGGTTATGGGCTCAAGAATTGATGTTTCTAATACATTTAAAATTTTTTGTCATGTCAAAAGATTTAAAAAAATATCTGAACATTAAATAATTTGTTGTCAAATCTGAAAATATCATTTAATGTAAAAGAAAAGGCTAACTTCTTTATGAAAAAGTGTAAATTCATTTAATTATAAAACAATGACAGATTGAATACATCACTACTATAAAAATAAAATACAAAGACAGTCACATATTTAGTACAATGACAGTTTTACAAATCCTATAAAAAGAAAAAGGTGTTGGGTGAAGTAATTTTGATAATATGACATTTTTTATTAACTGTCATAAACGTCTTACCTACGATGATAGTATGAAAATAATATGTCATCGTTTTATAGTATAAAAAACTCGCTTATTAGCCAATGTTCATTTTATTTTTGAAAATGTCATCTTATTTAAGCCACTCTGATTTCATCTTTTACACTTCTTTTTCCCTTTCCCAAAATTCACTTTCCACATCTCCCTATATCTCTCTAAATCGATCTCTCTCGGTCTCCCTCTCTCTCTCTCTCTATCGATCGCGCTCTCTCTTTCTCTTTCTCTCTCTCTTTCTCTCAATCACTCTCTCGATCTCGATCTCGATCTCTCTCACTCTCTATCTCTCTCGAACAGTCATAAGAGAGGACAAACTCGCCGGGATCATGAAGGAAAATGGTGTCTTTGGCGATGGGCTGAGCTTCGACCAAGAATTTCTATAAGTCACTTGGTAAAATGGTGGCAAGAATTTCTATAATCTGGAGTTCACAAGAGGTGTTCAAGAAAGAGCAGCTATATGTCTTGCGACTTTTTTGTCATCGATAATGAAAATGCTAGCATAGATTGGAGAAGGGTTAAGGCAGTCATACGTGACGGTGGCATACAGCTCCTTCTAGACCTCGCAAAGTCTTGGAGAGAAGGTCTTCAATCCGAAGCTGCAAAGGTTATTATTATAAGAAAATACAAACTCTTCATTTATTTCTGATAAGACACATAAGCGTCTGTTTGGGAAAGAATGGAAATGTTCTCTTCTTTCAAATGTGATTTACTTTGGGACAAATTACCTTGTTGACTCTTTTGCTGATGTAGGCCATAGCAAACTTGTCTGTAAATGCTAATGTTGCAGAAGCTATAGCTGAAGGAGGAATCGATATACTTGTTGGCTCGGCAAGTCCACAAGGAGCCTGGTTGCTGAAGAGGCTACTGGAGGACTGTGGAATCTTTTTATGGCTCTATATTATTTTTTTATTAAGTAATGGCATTAACATGTACTCTCATTTTTTTTTTTGGAAATAAGAGTTCCCTCGTTAGGGTTCCATTGCCGAGGCTGGTGGAGTGAAAGCTTTTGTTGATATTATATTTAAATGGTTCTCTGATGGTGAAGGTGTTTTGGTAAATTCTTCCATTTAACATCATTTATTATTTGATTTCTTATCATTATACTCTAGTAAGATAAACTACTCTGACTTTCAAGAATAGTTTTTGAATTAAATAGTTTTTCTATTGAGGAACACTCGGTAACTCTAGAAGTTTGCCCCATTTTTTTCCACCAACGTGCAGCTGGTGCATTGGTAAATTTGGTTGCTGTGATAAACGTAGCACCGAGGTTACAGTGGCAGGTGGTGTACATGCTTTGGTGATGCTTGCTCGCAACTACAAGTTTGAAGGAGTGTAGGAACATGTAGCCATTATTTCTATTAGAAAGAACAAAGTCTTTTGGTTCTTTATTTTACAGTGTGTGTAAGTGCTATGCATGGGGAGACACATTAAAGATAATATATGGAAGGTAATTTTTTATGATTCTCTTATCATATTGTTTACGCCACCTAAATTTTGTTATAACTAGCTAGAATAATTAGGTGGTTTTTGGATTAAGTGTTTCTTGTTAGTGTGTGTGCATGTAAATATTGAAAAGGTCGATTTATAACCCAACCAACACGTCAAATAGGATAAAGTAATGTTAACTTGATCTGATGTGTATTCTTATTGTATTTCTATAAAGCTACTTTCGGCGTAAAGCATGTTTTATGACTGATAATCATCTTTGGGAGTCTTTTCATTAACTTTCACTTCACCAAGGTTTAGGTTGTGATGACTGCTTTGTCTCATCATGGTTAACTGACATGTATCATGTCCAATTTCATTAAAAAGGTGCAGGACATTGCGGTCATTGACTTCAATGATCATTATTACAGTTTTTTTCTAGTGAGGAGTCTTTGGAATTTGTAATCTTCTATGCTCTTGGGTTCCGTCTCCTTTCGCATAAGGCCTTTAGAAAGATTGTTTACTTTAGTAGTGCTTTGACTTCTCTTAATTGGTATTTGGGATTCTATCTTCGTTGATGGTTCCTTGTCATCTTAGTTATTTTTTAACTACGAATTTATTGTATAGAGAAAATGAAAATTGTTCGTAGTTCCAAGTGTTACTTTTGTGTAGTTCATCTAGTACTGCTATACACACTATTCATTCTCTCTCCATGGTTGTTTGGGACCTTTGGGTCATGTCCCATGTTCACTTGTTCTAATATTTGGCACCTTTTGGGGTTTCACTTGTTCTAATATTGCTATTGTGTACCAAGGTTGCTCGTGCATTGGCTAATTTGGCTCAATGCCACTGTTGGTAAGCCGAAGGTGCTCTTAAAGCTCTTGTTCAGCTTACTCATTCCCCTCATGAAGGGCTCAAGGAGTTTACTACAGATTTTGTACTTGTATATTTTACCAAGCCATTTTCTATTATTATTTTATTTGAATTTTCATCAAATGTATTCCCATAATCTTCTTTGCGTCTCGGAAATGTTGTCATCTCTAGTAAAGTTCTTGTTAACCAAAAGCATGACTAGTGAACTTTAATGGGAAACATCCAATTATAGCTTTCATATTTTGCTTAGATGCAAATTCTGTCTGATCTTTCAAGAATTTTTGTTGTATTTCTCATCGCATGTTCACTTAGATGTTGTTACAACTTATTTTTTCCTCTTTTTACCCTTTAATGATGAGAAGAAAAAATATGAAGTGGAATTATCACCCATGAATTTCACTAAGCAAAGCGGCATGTTAAATCTCGTAATGATTTATGCCTCACGTCTTTTCTTTGGCCCGTCACCGGTCACTGTTTTTGTTTTTTTTTTCCAAATGTCGTACTACAGTGATACTCTTGAACCATTAGGTTTATCATCCATTTATTATTTAACTATGTGTTCTGGGGCCTCTTCAGGAGCCATTAGAAGATGCAACCCCCATTTTTATAAGAAACTTTAGTATATTGATGTGATAAACTTATTACAAGAAACGTTTTGGAGGATTTACAACTCTAATCTAGAATCTGAAAAATAAAGGGTTAGGGTCTAGACTGAAGGTCTTTTAAAGCTATGTACGAACTTGTACTATTTTCCGCATTCTTGACTGTATTTGAACGAAGTTCAATCCTATTTAAGATCCACGTGTTGTGGGGCCGATGGCTCTGTGACATTTTTGCTTCGATGCTAATGACTTCTCTTGTTAAATTAAAATGTTAGTTTGTTTTTTCACAGCACCCTATTATGGCGGTTTTTATTGAAAAAAATAAAGATGATACCCGATAGATGACAGATAGCCAGTGGTCATTATAAAATTATAATGACAGATTTTCACTGTCATCTAAAGCTAAAATTGTAGTAGTGCATATTCCTTTTTTTCTCATGGAAACCTTTATTGCCCTGTCCTTTTTATTAATCCTCGAAAGCCAAAAAGCCCAAAATATTTTTATGAGAAACGGAAAAGTGATTAGGCCAACAATTTTTATACATTAAAATGTGGTCATGTTGAAAGATTAAAACATATATTAACATGAAATAATATGTTGTCATGACTGAAAAGTGTAACTTAATTTAATTGTACAACACATTGAATACAACTGAGTTTTGCTCACAATAAAAACTTTACTGTCATGTTTGTGTTTTTTCCTTATGGCAGATGAGTATAATCAATTTCATTTTTGAAAAAAATGAAATAACTTATTCAGTTTTAAAAAAATAAATATCTTTTCCAATAGCACAAATTTAATGCTAAGATATTAAGTACAATAGTTAGACATAGTTGGATACATGGTATTTGTCAAGATTGCCACAATGAAACAAGTTATGAGATTCACAAAGAAGAGAAATCTTAGTCCTCATTTCATAGGACCTTTTTAGATCTTAGAACGTGTTAGAGTTGTCGCTTATCGCGTAGCCTACCTCCAGCTTTGGCAGGACTACAATATGTCTTTTATGTGTCTATGTTACGGAAGTACATTCCTGACCTGTCGCACATTCTAAGTTATGAGCCTCTCCAGTTACGGGAAGACCTAACTTATGAGAAAATTCTGATTCAGATCCTAGATGGAAAGACGCAAGGTACTTTGGAAGAACCATCAATTAGAAAAGGTCACTTGGGATCGGGCGGAAGAGATTCAAGCACTCGGACCTCTTCAAAGATCTAACTCCGACAATTTTCGAGGAAGAAAATTCATATAAGAGGGGAGGATGTAACACCTCTACTTTTCGGCCTGCCGTAAGGTTAGAGTGAGTACATTTTTGGTTAGAGTGAGTACATTTTTATTTACACGTCTCTTATAGGTCATGACATTAGCCCTTTTATTTGTATATTTTTATTATAGTGTGACATTATATTATTATGTGATGTTATATATAGCATGAATCCCTCAAATTGTGATGATAATAATAAATCGATTTAATAGACACGGGCCACGTGACACATAAGACCTTTAATATAGTGACTTTTAAATCTTTTGATTTTAGACCCTAAGTTTTAGGGAAATTTTAAAAGAAGAGTCCCTTGTGAAATTTATAGAAAGTAGTAATTTGGGAAACAAAATTTGATTTCTGTCCCCTACTATCCCGGTTCATGTTGATTGTGCTTTTTTCATGTTATGA
Organism: Datisca glomerata; assembly: GCA_003255025.1. NCBI lineage: Eukaryota > Viridiplantae > Streptophyta > Magnoliopsida > Cucurbitales > Datiscaceae > Datisca > Datisca glomerata. Next base: position 1,927,022 of record QANY01000011.1, on the reverse strand, counting down.
ATATTGTATTAGATTTTTAATATGCATAGGACATAGCACTTTGGTATTATTTTCAAAACAGGGAAAATAATTTTCATTAGGTTAATTATATTAAGGTTTAATTATTTCTAATAAAGGGTTTGTAAATTAGGGTTTAATCCCTTTCTATCCTTGTTGGCCGACCACCTCCTCTCCCCTTTAGGAGACTTTGTTTTATTTCTTAACCCTAGAATGATATGTAAGTTATAGATGGGAGGTTTAAGAAAGCTCATTTATATGTGACTTGGTATATTAGTCTATTTTTCCTTGCCCTAATTATCATAAACACTCTTGGGTGACAATACCTCTCTCCCCCTCTCTCTTGCATGAATTCTTTACCTCTCCTTCACCTCTGAAGAACCCTAATTGCTAAGAAGTGATAGGTTCTGCTCGGTTGTAGTTGTTGTCAGGAGATTTATATCATTTTGCGGAACACTCAATCAGGTAAAATTTGTGTTATCCTCTCTTCAATGTAAACTTTATTGTTTTTGTTTTTGCATGATTTTAAAAGAAATATTCTAAATAAAATTAGCTTAAAATATGTATAAATGGTTATTTATGTTTCAAAAGTTGTTTTCGAATAAGAAAAACGTTTATGATAAAAAATCTAACTTTTATACAAAACTATGAATTCTTGTATTTACTGTCAATATGAAAAAGAACTGATGTTTTGGATCTCAAACGTGGGGATTTGAACCTGAAAATTTTGGGCTGTATTTTCAACATATTGAAACATTTACTCTAGAAATATTAGAGTAAAATTTGATCTCGGTGATGTTTTATAATTTTTCAAAATTTTTTGGACTGTACAGCAAAAAACAGTTCGTTCGATATTCATGTTTGGGGTTGATACTATACTGTAATCAAATCAGCTTAACCTAAAACATTTACCGTATCATTATGAGACTATCTATTACACGCTTGTAAAGTTTCTGAATTTTTGACAAGTTTTCATACTAAAACATATTTTCTAACGTTTCTATTTTACTTGGAAAAAATAGTTTTCTGTGATGATTTTGTTTTCATGTTTTGACAACCTAAATGACATCAAAATTTTACAAAATTAATTATGTGAAACTCTGAAATATTAGAGAGGATCCAATAAGAAACTTAATTTTTTTAGGAAACCCTAGGTTTTGTTGCATCAGATTTTCTAAATTTGCACTTTAGGGTTAGTTTTCGATTTTTACGAACCGTATCGTTCTGAGAAGTATAGTGTTACTCTATTTCAGGAGTTTTAATTCTGTAATTTCTTTACCGAGAGACCAGGTAAGTGAAACCTTACATATATAACGTGTGTTTTCTTTTGTGCCTGAAAATCTTAGACTCAAAATCAGAATGTTCTTCATTGTGTTGATTGTATCTTTGTGATGTTATCAATGTGTTGTGCTTATTTCTATGATGATAATGTATTGTATGATTCTAAAACTTAGAAAAGAAATGAGTTATAAGATAGAAAGACTATCGCATAATCATGTAGCGTAAAACATTGTGTGCCGTTAGGGTCACGTACCCTCTGTTTTGTTTGCCTTATCCTTTAGGAAATGTCAATGTATTTCCTCGTAATTCAGGAAATGGTCTATGAATATGTTCTGATTAGTCTTTGGGAATGCATTATTTCAATTGATTGCACCTTCTTGAAAGTGCTGAATGGTACTTAGGAAAAATGTCACTTGTACGTACCTCACAAGCTAACAAATCTTACCTACAAATAATTCTGTATGATATGGGTGTGGTGGTGAGCTCTAAGAGAAGTTGGCTAGTGATCTCTGTGAGGAAAGATATAAACAATTTGAATTAATGATAAGTTCTGCACCTGAAACTTTGTTGGAAAGAATTATATGTGTTGCATGTATTGTCTTTGTATGATGTTATGTATGTATGGTTTTACTTACTCAACATACTTTTACTCACTCTATTTTAGTCTAAAATTTTTAAATAAGGAGGATGCTTTCGTATCGGATGAAGTCTAGAGTTTTTGGCATGATACTAAAGTCCAAAATTGATTTGAGAAACATTTGAAGTTTTTATTTTGTTTTGTTAAAATTTCAACTACTTTTATGTCATTAAACAATTGATGTCGTAGTTTATTATCATTCAACATTGTTCTGAAATTATTTGAAATAAATAAAACTATGTTTGCATATTAATTTTACTTTTGGTTAGTTTTTAAAAAGAATAAAGAAAATTCTGATCTAGGTTCCACGGGCTTTTTGCATTAAATATCGAAGGAAATTGAGTTTAAATTTTCAAGCTGTTACATTTAGAGCAGCGGGAATTATTCAGTGAAGATTCTGTTGGCAGTCCATCGTGATTCAGGAGCAATAAAGACGTTAGGCTTTGTCAATGTGGAACTTCAAATAGGGCCGATGAAGACCACGAATTGCTTCCATGTAATTGAGGCTGAAATAGTATACTACATACTCTAGTTTGACCATGGATTCATAATCATGATTACGTCCCTTCAACATTACATCAATGTTTGAAATCGTGGTCGAAAGGGAGTATTATTACAATAGCGGCCACCAGGCTTCATTTGATGAAACGGATGCATACTTGACTGAGGCAATTATGTTTGATGGACTAGCGGTGGAAGGAATGACTATACCAAGGAAGATGACGACATTCACTTTGCTAAGATGGGTTGAGGGAAAGAAGAAAGTTGTGGAAGCAGGGAAAAAGCTGGTCATTCGTGTTGCATTACCAAATGGGAAGAGAGCGCACCACGTATGACTATGCATATGACGACATCACTAACCTGCTCTTGCATAAAAAAAATTCTTGTTTGCTCGAGAGAGAGTACCACTCTCGAGAATAAGGCCAGTTAACCATGCTTCATTTATTATTTTGTTTCAAATTGAGTATTTGTTTAGGCATGGATGTGAAGGCAACTAAATATTTTATAACTAGTTCGCCCACCTCTAGTAAACGAGTATAAGACAACTAGTTTTACAGGCACTCACTATGAAGACTCATCCATGTAGTTTTACAGGCACTTACTAAATATTTTATAACTAGTTCGCCCACCTCTAGTAAACTAATATGGCTTATGAAACTTCTCTAATGACAAAATTGTCATTAACTGTACCTATCACAGGTAGTCAGGTCTGAACTATGACTCTGTTGACAAATTACTAGGGTTGTGACTTATGGTCTAAACTATCACTCTGAGTGCATCTTGAGTAACGATAAAATTACCACGAGAGGTAATTTAGGTTTGAACTGTCACGTTGTGGTAATGATAAATTGCCATAGATGTGACTTAAGATCTAAACTATCTCTCTAAGTACACCTAAGGTAACGATAAAATTACTATGGAGGGTGACTCAGGCTTGAGTTATCAATTTGGGTGCATCTGTGGCAACGACAAACTACCACGAGTAGACTTATGGTCTAAATCTCTTTGATTTCACCTAAGGTAATGATAAAATTACCATGAAGGGTGACTCAGGTCTGAACTACTACTCTGGGTGCATCCGTAGTAACGAAAAATTACTACGTGTGTGACTTAAGGTCTAAACTATCTCTCTTAGTATCTGTGGTAGTGATAAATTACCACGAGTGTGACTTAATGTCTAAGCTATCTCTCTAACTTCATCTGCGGTAATGATAAATTACCATAGGTGTGATTTAGGTATGAACTATCACTATGACTGCATCCAAGGTAATGAAAAAATTACCACAGGAATTAGGTTTGAAAAGAAAATTTCACATCTTCATGCATCGATGCCACCAGTTGATGCTGTCACATGATGCTACTTACATCTACTCGATGATGTACTATTGTGGTTCATTTTCACATATTGTCTCATGGTATCACTACTCGATGTTACTAACTTCTATCTAATAATGTGTTATCGTGATATTTGATATTACCATTCAACCACTTCATGCTATCACTTGATGTTATTGCTTGATGTCATTGTTCAATTGTGTTATCGCATGAAATTCCCTATTAAACCTAATGCTTCATGCTCACATGTTGTTTGTCGTTGTCATTCAATGATTGTAACTTGATGCTTCCTTATTGTCTTGTCAATGGATTGAATGCCCTGAGAAGCTTTGCTTATGACCACGACATGGTGTCAACGTTCTTTGGGAAGAACGTCAAGGTTTTATATTCTTAGGATTCTCTTACAAAACCGTGTACAATCACAAACTAAAGGCCTCAACCAACTCAACTTGTGCTTTTAAGCCTTCAAACATTTCCACACAGTCAATAGATAAACCAAAGATTCCGCTTTGGCACTCTTGAATGTGAATGATCTATCATGTACAAGATCTAGCCTATCATGGATACACGCCCTAACCGGATCCACTAGGGAATTCACATATTTAGCATCCCCGTCAAATGATACATTTCCTACACTTTCACAAGGTAGTTTTGAAAATATTTGTCCATAGGCATGTCTCTAAACGGAACTGTTATGCAAAAAAGTTGTAGCTTAAACTTACCAACATCATGGTAAAAAATAATTATCATCGTCTACCACAGAAGTATCATCATCTAAGTAACTTGCACTGATGTATGAGATTGAGACATAAACTCTTGAGTAGCACTCTAAATGTCATAATCATTATCATAAGCTGCACCATCATAAGGGAAACTCGTCTTCGGGACTTAGATGTATGCCGATACTTTGCCTTGACCATGAAAAGGAGTGGTGGTACCTCAGCAGCAGGATAGAAAATATCTAGTGACAGGAGGTCTGAACCCAAAATGGCATCCTAATAAATGATAAGTCCAATGGATCAGTCGTTTGACACCACTGCGGCAATCGGGTTCATCACTTTCTAAGTCAGATAATTTAGTACTCCAACATTTATAGAATCAGAATTAGGCAATATTACCCCTCCATCCACAATGCAAATGCCCTCAGAAAGTGTAGCCTATTCTCCCTTGGTCATGGGACTCCCTGATCAAAACCAAATTGGCGAGCAACCATGTTGCATAGATAATGATTACCATAAAAAAATTTACCAGCCTTCTCTCCTTCGCGTTCAACTATGTAGGAAGTGTCGTGGGTGTAAGAATGACTACCATGATTTCCTCCTATTACTTTTCCATTACAATCAAGGTCAATCTCTCTATTAAATTAAAACTATAGAATCTTCGGCACTTAACCCGAAAGCTCGAATATGTAAAGATAAGGTTTGAAGTGTCTGAATCTATCAATGCTCATTGGGAAGTTGACTACTTTAGGCATCATTACACAGCTCCATGACCATGCTCTGGGCTAGTGCTCAAACTCCAAGTAAGTTGAAATTTTGACCCTTGCTAGTACATACCTAGAATATTGTTCTCCCATGAACATCTACAAGAATGCATTGTTAACGAAAGTTACAATCTCACCACGTCCCAATTATTGCTCTAAGTCATGTTGAACTTGATCAAAGAAGTAGTAGAGATTACCCAGAAATATAGGAGCTAAAGTAAATTTTCTAGCCCGTTGCTAGCCTGGCAGCCATCACAAACACATGATTGTTCTTCATCTTGTTAGGAAGATCTAAAGTATCAAACCAAGTACTTATTCAACATGAGAATGCATACAACTATAATGATAATTTTCACATAACATATTATAGTTACAGTATAAAGAATGGGAGAAACACCAAGGTCACTTTGAAATATATGTTGTGACATCCACAATGCGATGAAAATGGCTAATTCCACTTTCTTGTCCTCAGAGTTTAGGTGCGACTATGACTCATGCTACTCTTCTCCTCATTAGTCAAAGCATTGATTCTTATAAAGAAATAGCATAACCATCCAAAAAAATAGTTTTTTTTTCATCGGCAGAAGACTTCTTGTGGGATCTAGAACGACCACCATGTAACATGCCACTATGAGTTTGACGTTGGGTTTGATTTTAGTCAAGGTAACAACGTGATCATCGAAGAAAGGAAGGCGTAAGGTCAACCTAAGTGGTGATAAAAGTATGTGAATGCCTGCTCCAGTGAAACAACAAAGTCTGTATTATAGAGTCAGGATTCACAATGAGCCGTGAACACACCTCAAATGTCTTATGTTTTCTTCAAAATTGCAACAAACTTAGGGACTAGAAAGATGTAGTCTACCCACTCGTGCCACCTAACTGACGTTTTGACATGAGTGCTTGGAGTAATAAGGGACATGAGAAATCACCCCTGCATTCCTCAGGAGGGGAACTGACTCTTAAATCACAAATTAAATGTTCTACTCTTTTTCTCCAGTAATAAAAGATAGTTTGAAAAAAAGGTTCTCTTCAACGGATTGTTCCATGCTTCGAAGAACACAAAATGCAGAATTATTTATCAGGTTCCATTATTACTCCACTATAAATATGGAAGTGCACTCTTAAAAATTATAGATTATATTTACAGAGTATTGTCATGTAGTCCATGGATATAATCATTTCATGTACAAACTGTCCTCCAATTATTGGTTCGTAAATTAGAACGGGTCAAAATTACCGTTTACCTTTCGATTACCTTTTGATCCTTAAGAGTCATTATTCACTAGTGAATAACTAATTTACAATCTTATTATAAATTTGAGCCTCAATAATCATTCAGTTTCAGAATTAACACTTAAGGGAACAAATATACGATCCATTAAGAAAACTTGGATTCCAAATCTTGTAAGATTATGTTCCAAGCCATCCATATCACTGAATCTTCAAAATAAAAGTCACTAGCCTGTTTTATAAACAAAACTTAACAAGTGAATCAAAACATCCAGTAGACATGTATAGGAGTTCATGACTACTTAAGATTCAGACTGATCTACATAAGATCATCGAATTGATGTCTATTAAATCTTTATGATAAATGACATGTTGATAAAGATATTAATTCACATCGGTCCGATCATATATAATCTCATTATATAAAGTACATTCACTAAGATACATATCTACATCAATGATTCAGATCTTGATCACACGCATTCATAATGCTTAGTGAACCGTACTAGTAACCATTCATCAAAGATTTCATACTTTAATATATTGTTGACAATTTTATTCATTATCTATGATCTTAATCCTCTCGTACGAATACAAGATCATAGTCTAATTAATGAATATGAAATTTTCAGATATTTATATAAATTGTTCAATAGTAATTTAACAGAACAATTATAAGAAAAATGTAATCCTCATTAAATTTCATATCAAAATGTCAATACACATGCTTTGAGGACATAACCTCCAACAGTTGTCATCTTAACAAGTTTGTTAAGAAAGGATTAAGTAGGGTCCACTGGTAACCAATTAATGGATTGATTGAAGTGACCCTTGCCCCGAAACTTTATATGTAAAGCCTTCACCCACATTTTTCATGATCCATAACCTCTCATTAGACTTGGAGAATTCTCTCTAAATTAATATTTCCAATAATATTTCATCACCTTCTGCATGCAGGCTCAAAGTGCTCATCATTCACTCTCCAAATCCTAACCTCCGCGTTCTCAAGCTATACATGTTGTTTGTTGAGACTTTATCACATCTATAATCACATTCACGTTGTAGAGATCTAAAATTGACTGGGCTTAGACCTCAACTCATAATCCAAAAGCCATTAGATCAGTCTGGGACCCAACCCAGACTCTTTGGACCACTATGGAAAGACCATAACTTCTCCCTATAAATATAAGGTGTATAGCTCTTTTATCAAGTATTCATCCTCTAGCTCTTTCACCTCACGCTGTTAAAATTATTATTGATTTGAGCGTCAGAGTCTAATTGGCTAGGCACCGCACCAGTGTCAAGTTGATACTCTTGCGTTCACTCTTTTGTCTTATTTTCAGGTTCATCATCCAGTTACCTGGTGACGTGTGGCAACACCTCTGACAGTAGATTTCTAGCATCTATAGATTGGAGTCGTCTGTGGGACAAAATTGTTTTCCAAACTTGAAATTTGTCACGCTCTATTGTAATGGTGAACACGAGAAATACTATTGAGGAAAATTCAGTGCATAATGCATTAGTATCGTATTCCCTATCAGGCTAGCTCAATAATCGATGCTCCATTGACTTTGGCTCTATTAGCTTGCTACGTTAATAAGCTATGTAAACCTTGGTTCTGATAGCTTAGCTCCAACTTCTTTTCTTCCTAACTAGAACAAGCCATCCAAAGTCATGGATCTTGCTAACAATTTAAGTCGAACCCTTGAGCTGGAATAAGTCATTCTCTACAGGTAGTACTTCACAAGCTAAACATGTTAGGCAGATTGATGAAGTGGACAATCGTGCATGAAGAAATCGATATTTCTTACCAACTTCAGACAATTATCAAGGCTAAGCCTTTATAGACTTTTTTATGGAAATGGAATTTTCCACCAACCTCATCCTCCACCGACTTCGGATATTTGGGTTGAACTTAGGCCGCAGAATGAGGGCAACGAAATTCATTTTGTTCAACGATTCACAGTAGTTGAAATTCATAGTAGTCAAGATGGACAAAAAGTCAGATCATTTACTTGCACTTCGCGCCTCGCTTCATCTAAAAAAAGTCCTTAAGTGTTCGCTTAAGGCAGAAAGTCCTTTGGTCTTTATCGAGGAAAAAGTTAATTGGTTTTCCCAATACAAAGCTCCTTTGGTTTTCACCAAGGGAAAAGTCATTGAGTTTTTACTTAAGGCTCAGGTCCTCAGTTTTCACCAAGGCAAAAGTCTTAAATCTTTCACTTAATGCCGTAAGACTTCATGTTTTACTCAAGGGAAATGTCCTAAAGTTTTCATTCGATTTGAAGCCACAAGTCCTCATACTGTTTACGTGATGATGCATTAGCTAGATGTTCTCAGGCATATAAATTCTCACGCTCCAGCTATCAAACATATAAAATTTGTTTTCAATGAAGCACAACACATAAGTTCTCGGGGTTCAACTACCAAGTGTTTAACTTAGTCCGCACGAGGCAGATCAAATTCTCAGGTACATAAGTTTTCGTGGTCCGAATGCCAAGTACTTGAACTTGGTTCGCAACTAATACAAGTCATGAGGATAACCTTTAGGAAACAAAGCCCTTGACATGTGACTACCAAGCATCCAAAATTGGTCTAAAATAAGGCGCAAACTTGAGAATGATTCCCACGCATCTAAGTCCTTATGTATTGGTCTGTCAAACTCTGCCATTGACCCAAAATAGGGCTACATCATTTCTACACTTGGCTTGAAGGTGCTAAGCCCCCACATTTTATCTGTCAAGATCTGCCTTTGACCTGAAATAGGGCCACGTCGGTTTACTACAATTTTGCCAAATTTCTCACGGACCATCCTTAGGCTCACCAGCCGAACGACCACTCTCATGCTCCGCCGGTCGTACGACCATCCTGATGCTCCGCCGTTTAGATGAGCATCTTCATGTTTCACCACCCGGAAGAGCATCTTCATGGTCTGGTGAGCGGACGAGCATACTCATGCTCCACCGACCGGACGAGCATCCTCATGCTTCGTTATCTTGACGAACATCTTCATGCTTCACAGCTCGGACGAGAATCTTCATGCTCCATCGGTCGAACGGGCATCCTCATGCTCCGCCGGTCATACGAGCACCATCATGCTTCGCCGGTCGGACGAGCACCCTCATTCTCCGCAAGTCAAATGAACATCATGCTGCTCCACTATTTGGATGATCATCCCCATGCTCCGTCAATCGGTGAACATCCTCATGCTCCGTCAGACGGACAAACATCCTCATGCATCGTCACCGGATGAGCATCCTTGCTCTGTCGTAGGACGAGAGAGCATCCTAATGCTTAACTGCCTGGATGAGCTTCCTTATGCTCCGTCGTTTGGATGAGTATCTTCATACTCCACCGCCCGGACGAGCATCTTCATTCTCCAGTGACCGGACGAGCATCCTTATGCTCCCCCGCTTGGACAAACGTGTTAATGCCCCGATGACCGGACGTGCATACTTGTGCTCCGCCAACAGCACGAGTAATCTCATGCTTCATCGTTGGACGAGCATCATCATGTCGCTGGAAGAGCATCCTCATACTCCGTCACCAGACGAGCATCCTCATACTCTGTCACCGGACGTGGTTCTTCATGATTCGTCGGACGAGCATCCTCATGCTCCGCCGACCAGACGAGCATCCTCACTCTCCGCCCGCCAGACGAGCATCCTTGCTCTGTCGCCGGGCAGACGAAGAAAGCTTAATCCCGTTACTCACTAGTCATGTTGACTTCATGCTTTCTTTTGACAGAACAAACGTCTGATTTAGGTATTTGTGTAAATGAAATTGTGTTAGAGTTTGTGTTATCTAACCAGTGGTTTTGAATCGACGCGATCGGACCAATGATTTGAACCGCAAAAACTGAATCTCATCATTTTCCATTCACGTTACGTAAAGCTCAATTTTGACCAACCAATCGTCTAAATTACATTTTTTTTATGAAATACAAAATTGTTTGGCTTAACGTTATCTTTTCCAATATTTACGTATCGGCACAATCGGATCCAAGGGTGGAAAGTTATGATAAAAATATTATGGGGCACCAAGATTTGAACTTCGAAAACCTTATCTACGTCGAGCTTGATTTAGGCCCAACAAACGTCTGAATTACTCCTTTGTGAAACGCGAATTTGTTGGGCTTTGTGTTATCTTTTCACTGGTTTTTGAATCGACGCAACTGGATTATGGAGTGAAAAGTTATGAAAACTATACGATAACTTCTCAATTTGATTAAAAATGAAGATATGATGATTAAGAAGAATCTACTCCAAGATATCCTCCAAACATATCTTATCATAAAGGAATGATCCAACTACAATTTGAACTACTCAAGTCAATCTAACTATCAAGATTGTTATACTCATCTAGACTGAACCGACCTTGGTGTTTAGTGTGCATAGCCAGTTTAACAAAACATATTTTGTTCAATTATTTTTATGATTGGCAAAATTCAATTTTACCTTTAATGCAGTCAAGTCAAACATTTTTGCGGTTCTGTTTAACTAAACCTTCTTTTGCACAGTTTGAACTACTCACGATCTCCAAGGATCGCTCATGAACGACTAGATTATGGATCACCAATCAAATTTAGTAAACTGGTCACTTTGCTTTCAAAGTTCAATTTATTCAACTCGAACTCAGAAAGTAGGGACAAATTGTAAACGTCTAAAATTGACTAGGCTTAGACCTCAACTCATAATTCAAAAGTTATTAGATCAGTCTGGGACCCGACCTAGACTCTTTGGCCCACTATGGAAAGACCATGACTTCTCCCTCTAAATATAATGTGTATAGCTCCTTTATCATGTGATTCTCTAACTCTCTACCCTCACGCTGTCAAAATTATTACTGACTTGAGCGTCAGAGTCTAATTGACTAGGCACCACATTGGTGTAAAGTTGATATTCTTGTGTTCACTCTTTTGTTTTATTCTCAGGGTCATCATCAAGTTACCCAACAACGCGTGACAATACCTCTAATAGTAGATTTCTAGCATCTACACATGTCACTGTATTATCCCATTTACACTATACAAGAAAATAGACAACTCACACCTGAGATTAATGAACGATACAATTATAAAACATGCGTACAGAAAATGCCCCTAAACCTAAGTATATACATTTACTTGTCCTTTGTTCGTGGGTATGATTGACTCTTGCCTAATATTAATACACAAGAATGAACTTTTAAATTTTCTAAACCCCTTTTATTTATTTTCAAAAAGAAAAAAAAGAAAAGCGGGTCAAAATTACTAGGACTACATTAACATTTACACAAAGAAACCAAGAATACGCAAACTACATTAATAAAGAAAAAAATCAACAAATTTCTTATTTTGAGTAAGCCTAACCCTCCGTTGGAAGTTTTCCATGACTTTCTAGTCCCGGACTGGCGGAAGTGCTTGCCACTGCGGTTACTGTTACAGTTTGGGGTGCTGTTACAGATTCAGTTGCTATTACAGTTCGGTTGCTATTACAGTTCGGTTGCTGCTGCAGAATTCAGTTGCTGTTACAGTTTTGGTTGCTTTGCTGTTACAGTTTCCGTTGCTGCTACAATTTCAGATGTTACGGTTTCGTTTGCTGTTACTGTTTCAGTTGCTGTTACAGTTGCCGTTGCACTATTTGTATAGCTCATATCAGAAGTATTGGGGTCAGATTCACCAGAAGTTCGGGCAGCAGTGGAGGATGATAGAGCAGCTGCAGCTGGCCTACGAGTTCTTCTGTATCGGGAGCCAGGTATGCCTGGCCTTGTTGGTTCATCCAAATTAACAGGTTTCTTAGATAGCATCACAACTACACGTCTCATTGTAGGCCGTAGTTGTGGATCTCCTTGTGTGCAAAGCAATCCTATCTGAATCCATGTTGCTACTTGTTCCGTAACCCCCGTTGTTGCCAATGACGGGTCTACAATCTCCAAGCTTCTTCCTTTCTTGTAAAGCTTGTATGCCTGCAGAAAGGATAAAGCTCAGCGCAACCTTATACATGATAATTTTACATTTACATTAACAACATTCTTCACTTAACTTCTGCTCTGGCTCTTTCGATAGTCAATTTCACATTCATTGGTTCAATTATTTTGACAATTGTACAACAAAAAGATTCAACACAAGTCAGTCCAGTGTAGTTTGACAAAGTAATTATCAGTACGACACTTAATATTTTGCGACTAAAAACTTAGGCCTGCAATTGTGATTAAAACAGCAAACCAAAACTACAACTCCATCCCTCCCAGAGGATTGAAGCCTTGTTCATCATGAACTACTGATTTAATCTGCCCATAAAAATCGATTGTAAGGGTTAAGATTATTACCCAATCGAGTAGATTCTGTGCATCAGAAAACAAACCAACTGAAGAGTTGCGGTTTCCGCTGATTAGTTCAATAACCAAAACGCCAAAGCTAAAAACGTCTGCCTTCACTGATAGGTGGCCATGCATGACATACTCTGGTGCCATATAACCACTATTTCAATGATGAAAAAAAAAATAATTAGTTTATCCTCCTCTAGAAAACAGGACATTAGCCATATCTTACATGGCACAAAGACATACTTGGTACCGGCTACACGGGTATTGACATGTGTTTGATCTTCAGGGAAGAGACGGGCCATGCCAAAATCGGCAATCTTGGGGACCCATTTATCATCTAGTAAAATATTGCTAGCCTTGATGTCACGGTGGATGATGACATTGTGAGAGTCCTCATGTAGGTAAAGCAAGCCTCGAGCAACACCGCTAATTATGTCATACCTTCGCTTCCAATCAAGCTCCTTTCGCTCATTAGATTCTAAATCATGATCAGAAAAATCACAACATTGTGGTTAATGTATGATGTAGCCCATTATACCATGCATACAAACGAGTTCTACAAAAATTGCAGCACCACTATCCCAACACATATATACTTGAGGTCAAGCCAAACTTTTTGTGAAACTGTGAAAGTGATTGTGGGATTAAGTACGACTAAAAGTATGACACAATGTATTTGCCAAAACTCAGCCTAGTTTTGATATTCTACTCAATCAAATCTATAGCAGGTTTAAAATCATAACTAACTACAGTTTGTGCTTTGAAAAACTATCAGAAGCTTGAAAATGTTGAACTGATGACGATCTAAAATCTCCAAACAACGTTGCAGCTATAAATATATGAATAAAGCAACACTGATGCAGCTCTAATGAGAACAGGGAAGTGCACTTCCGAGAATAAATAAGCAAGCGAGGAAGCACCAGAATTTAACTAGAACTTACTAAAGAGAAGCTTATCAAGGCTTTCGTTAGCAACGTACTCGTAAACCAGTAGCTTCTCTACCCCATGCACACAATACCCAAATAAATTTACGACATTTCGGTGCTGCACACGTGCCAACAACTTGGCCTCATTCATGAACTCTCTCTTCCCTTGATTTGAGCTATGTGATAACTTCTTAACTGCAATCTCTCTCCCATCATCCAACTTCCCCTAAGCAAAGGGAAAAATGGAAATAAAAGTTTATCAGTCAGTGATATTTTGTTGGTAATTGAAAACAAAGTAATAAAAGTTTATCAGTCAGTGATATTTCGCTGGTAATTGAAACAAAGAATCTAATCTCCTCAAGTTCGAGGATTCATTAATAATCTATATTGGTAAGGGTTCAGTTTTATCTTTCTGTTTTTGAAATGAAAAAAGTACCCAAAAACAAGTTTATCAGATGCGTATTCAAATCTTAACAGGTTTGAAATTTGTTTTTGAAAAAATTTATACTAAAATACTTCTTCAATAGTGCTTCACTACCAAACACGTTGTTGTAAACCTACACTTCTTGAACACTTTGGATATTAAAATACTTTTGTAAGACATGGACGACATTATTTCCCTTGTTTTTAGTTTTTCTAAAAACTCGTTCTCAGATCTGTTCTCCTGAAGTTAGAGGTCTCATTAGAATAGTAAAGATGTGGAAATGTACATCTGTTGAATTTGAACATAACCTTGAGGAACTACATAGCATAACCATCTCTTCAGTTAAGTTCTAATCACAAATTTTCCATCATTGATATTCATTTGGCTCGAGTTCCCAAAACAACTTGCTAGAATAAAACCGTCCAACTTCCAACAAAGGAAATTCAATCAGCTAAATGACGCTCAAACATGCACATAGAGGATTCTTTCCATTAGGTAATAAGTAATATCAATTCATTTCGCAGCTCGATATCAAGTTATCAACATTTGCTGGGATAAACTTCGTCATCTTAAAGTTATATTAATGCAATTCGTATCTTGAAAAGCACAATTACGCATATAGAGCAATAATTTATTGCTATTAGTCTCATTTGACTCAACGGTGAACAAATTTTCAAAGAAGTAAAAGAAGCAATCCTCCAACACTCTTTATGAGAACGCTGCTATAAAAGGACGTTCTTAGAATAATTTACAGCTATGGTCATAATAGCTTGATTCAATTCTTCAAAAACTTCTCATTATTGTCAATTGTTTCCCATAAAAATCTTAAGGAAATAGAACTCCATGAGAGACAATGCGAGAGTTGAATGAAGACCATTCATTTTCTGGTCAGCTCAAACAGTATCCAGATTTTACCTTGAAAACGGGTCCAAAGCCGCCTTCACCGAGCTTGTGATTGAGATGAAAATCTTTCGTAGCTGAAACTAAAGTTTCAAAGGGAAATTTCTTCTGCTCTTGAGCAGCAATCTGCTCCAAGTCTTCCTCACTCTTGTCCTCTGTCAGAAAAAAAAAATCACAGAGCAAGAACAAACAACACTTAGGTTTTAGGCAAGTAGCATATCATCGAACAGAACACACAAAAAAGAAGATATCGAAATGAATTTCAATCAAATTACCTTCGCTTGAGCCTAATTTGAAGGGTTTCATGAGATTCCTTAGAAAACTTATGGACTTCGCCATGTTCTAGCCCATGAAATTCATAAAAAAACAAACAGAGATAATAATTCTGCAGAGATATTTGAAAATCTATTTCCGATAATTAAGTATCTTCCGATTGAAGAAATTGAAGCGAAATGCGGGCATGAGTTGGAGAAGAAAAGGGAAAATATCTGGGTTTTTGTCTTTCTCTGTTCTCTGCAAGAACAAAGATATCGGCAAGAAGGGGAAAAACGTGTTGACTGAAATGACCCCATCGATTGTCTTTAGGTAGAATTATTTGATTATTAAAAATTGCCAAAGTTGATGGGAATTAGAAGTTTTGAGTAATATTTTAGAATTTCCATCGGAGATTAATTCAAAATCTGTTAGGAAATCGATGACGTTTTCTATGATTGAATGAAATGCATTAGAGACGATAGCTGGCTCGATATCCCAACTCTATTTTGTTTGGATTTTTGAGTATTCTACACCTAAGACTAAGACGAAAAAATAATTAAAATAAGAAAAAATAATTCTAAAAGTAATTAAAATAATTAAAATATAATATTTTTTAAATTAATTCTAAAAATAAAGTGAAATGATACATCTAAGACAAAAGCGTTTTTGTAAAATACGCCTTCGTGATGACGTGATCATAAATATGAGGTCAGGTAAAATGCGTATTTTGTAAAGATGCATTCATAATAGTAGAATACGTTTTTATAAACGATGCATTCATTAATAGTAGAAGACGTTTTTATAAAAGACGCATTTAACGCTACCTTTAAAAATCGCGGTATAGAAAGTAGAAACAGTTCTTCCTCAACCTCAACCCTTTCAGGCCGCGAACACCATTCCCTGCCATTGTTCATCGTCGATTGTGGCCGGAGTTTACTGTCATTTCACTGTCATTACACTCTCTCACTCTTATCTCATTATCATTCACACAAAAAAATTCAATCTCTCAAATCACTAACAAGAACTCCTCAAACCCTAGGTTGATCTCTTAAATTTGTTCTTTAAATCTTGAAATTGTTCATTTTTTTATGAATGTTGTATGGATATATTTCTTCAATTTTGTAATATCTCTCTTTAATCTCACTAAACCCTAGATTTTTCATGTGTTTTGGGTTCTCAAATTTTAGATGCATTTTCTCAATTATGTGATATTTAAACTCTTAATTTATAAAACTTTATTTATGAACGGGTTGATACATTATGAAATTGTAGTTATTAAATTTGAATTTATAGAATTTTTAAATTAGTTCTGAAATTATTGTGTATTGCTTAGTAGGTTGACAAATGAAGGAAAAACCTATAGTAGTTTTATGTTACATGAATGATAATGTCGTAATCGGTGCAAATGGAGTTTCTTATGATCAACCTTCAATGAGGGGAGTTGTAATTCATAAGAAGATTACTTTTAACGAGCTATATAATACTTTATGTGAAGCCTTGTCAATTAACCGTCTATATTGAAACTTGGACATAGTTTATCGTTATCCACTTACTCTTAGTGCTAAGTCATTCAACTATGTGAAATTTCTAATACGGAATGATAACGATGCTCATGCGATGTTTACTATTGTGCTTCAAATTCCTCCACCAAATACAATTGAGTTATATTTAATAAAAAATACTAGAGATGTAGGAGGTCCTAGCATAAACTTGTATAATGACAATATGTGTGGAGTTTGAGGTACACGATAATGCAACAATTTCTTTTCCATTCCATGACAATGACATGTATCCTACAGTGCAAGAAAATATACCTAGCAGTAGTTATTTGCCACATGAAGATGCAGATGCTCATGACGTTCATGTGAATCCATCTAGCCCTCCACGTAGCTTCTTCTTGGCAGAGTTTGAGGAGATAAATGTTTGTAATGTTATTGATGAAGATGATGACCAAGTTGAAGAGGTTGATGTTGTGAATCCCTCAGCTAAAATACTCTAGCATGAACCCTCTTCACCATTTCTTGCTTAGTTGGATTGGGATGTCGTAAATGCAAAGCTAGATCAGATACATATCCAACGTTCTAGGATATAGAATGAAACAAATGAATTATACAAAAGTTTACATTTTAAAAGTAAGGCAGACCTTAAGTATGCTTTAAAAAGCTACTCGATACTCAGACATCAATATTTTAGTATGGTATAGTCATTGCCAAACCTTTGGGGTTATAAAATACAAGAAGTTTAATGAAGGTTGTCAATGGAAAGTTCGTGCGTGTCGTCGAAAATCACATAATATGTTTGAAATAACTTAATACACCGGACCTCACACATGTGTCTATCCAAGATTATCACAAGACCATTCACACCGGACCTCTACACTAAAGACGTCTTTTGTAAAAATGACTTTTAACAACTGAAAGTCGTCCTTACAAAAGATGCCTTCCAACGTGGTCAATACTACCTTAGTTTTGGAATTAGTTTCAAAACTACCTTATTTTTAGAATTTTTTTTAAAATCACATTAAACCCGAAAATTCCCCATTTTGTTTGGTAATTATGAAGGTTTGATTTTTAGGAGATATGTCTGTGCAATACTTTCATATTTTATGGTTGGAGTTTAACTTATTCAAATTAAAATTTGATTATAAAGTAAAATCTAAATTATGCTATAAATAGTTATATATCCTCTGTAGCCCAGCTTATAACGTGCAGCTTATGACTTATAGCTAGATGTGGTAATTGAGCCGGCCCGACTCATTAATGCTCGGCCCAGCCGATTCAGGGGCCGGTTCAAGACTTTTTCCTTGAGAACAAGCTAGTTGGGCTTGAGACGATCCGGAATGAATTGCTGAACCGGCCCGTGAACTCATAATTAGGCTGTAGACAGTCCGGTTTGGGCCACCTAACGGGCCGATCTCGGTTAAATAACCAGACCAGTCCGTTATCTTTCCTTTAAATGTGTTGTATTCTAAAAAATGCAAATGAAGAGAGTTGAACCTTGGTGGGGAGTGAATGAAATATAGAGATTACTACTAAATTATATGAAATTCATATTACTTGCTTATAATTATTTTATTTTATTACTTTAAAATCTCAATAGAAAAACTTATAATAATAAGTAAAATAATTATTTTATTTATTAAATTCATAAACTTGTGATATTCATATTCACGTAAAATCTAAAAATATAGTAAATAATTATAAATTAATAACTAATTTATAATTCATGTTCATTAACAAAATAAAAAATATTAGGAATATTATATCAATATTTTTTTAAAAATTTCTTGAATCCTATTTTTCATTGAATAAAATATTCATTAAACGAAAAATATTATTTTTATTTAATTAAATACGTTTATCTTAAAAGTAAATTATATGAAGTTTCGATAAAATGTCTTAGAAGAGAATAATGATACATTTTAAACAATATATTAACAAAGTATGTCTTGGTCTATTGGTAAGGAGTGTGATTTATAAGAGAGATGTCAATAGTTCAAATTTCAATACACACGTAATTGTTTAATTTTTTAGATTAGAAAAAGGGGATTCACGGGTCGGGTCGGTTCAGGCCCATCGGGCATCCGAGCCGGCCTAACATCCGGTCTGGACCGGGCCATAGGTCTTGGATGCAAGGCCCGTGATGGGCAGGGCCTGGACCGCGGGCCTTAACTGACATAAATAAGTAGTTAATTTATTTTAAAGAGAGCGTTTGTCACAGCTTATTCAAATAAGCTAGCAGCTTATTTAAGCTAAAATTTCGTTTAATTTTTTCATATCACCAAAATTACCCCTATTTTTTTTTTCAAAAAACTACATGAACATACATACTTTTATTCTTCAAGGCAAATCATTTACTAAGCACTCATTATAGACCCGACCCGGCTCGACTCCGATCGGTCTGACCCGACCAAGCCATGCACCGACCCGACCCGACCTAGGGCTGAAATATGGTATGGATAATCTTTTCCTTAGAACTTTCAAACTCTTCAAGCTCTTATCTGTTCATTCACATCTCCTATTGTTTATAGGTCTATAAATAGATGTTGTAAATCATGGAAAAGGAGTAGTGAATACTGTAAATCAATAGTCTATTTTATCTCTTATTGTTCTAAGCATTGATTTCACAACACGTTATTAGCACAAGTATCTAATTTTTGTTGAATTGACTTCTTGGATACAAAGCTAACGTTCGAAATTTAGCTTTTCATTTCTAGCACCTTAGTGTTGTGCCCATTGATCTTCAAATAAACAACTGTCACATTTTGGTAAGTAAATGTATGTGTGTTCTAACTACTAGAACAATGAAAATTATGCTTTCTTTATGTTTGATTGATATATAATCCTATATGCTATGAAATTACATGACCATATAATATGTTCTTACATATTATATTTGCTACGTTATGTCTAATATGTGAAAACTTTTATGATATTTGATGAAAGTTGTTTTTCATTTATATGATCGATTGTGGTTCTCTTATGTTTTAAAAAAATTAAATCAATTTTTATAGGGTATTTCTGTGAATTGGTATTACTAGATATACTTGTATGTTAGCATCATAATTTTCATAAATTTTGGATATTCGTGTAATTTATAATATTTTTTCTTTCATACCTGCTCAATACTGAAATTCTACATATTATCGAATTTGAGAGATCATAACTTATTTTGTAGATCGGTTTCTATCCTGCAATATGGTATGCAATTATACCAGTGTGTTAAGATTCATTTGACAAAATTTGAGATGTTTTAGATGTGAATTCAATTATATACAGTATCTCTATCCCTGGTGGATTTATTAGACAGATTTCAATATGTTTCTTCTAATATTTTCTTGTCGTGACACTAAATATTTTCTTAAATCTTATAAAAATTTCTACTAGTAATTAACATGTTAACCATGATATAAATTTGTGAAATATTTTTTTGCTTTATATTTACTAGTTCTAAAATATCCATGTATCTTGTAATTCACATGTCAAATCTTATAAAGCTTGAGTTCGTGACCCTTGATGTTAAGGAAAAAATTATCCCTCATAGATTTTAGCTGTTGAAATCCATCTAAATGCTATTAGTCTTGAATAAGATCGTTCTAAGGTGATGATTTTTCTTTATTTTCATCTCCATAAAGGACTGAAAATTGAATACGGTCTAGTATTCATGTGACATTTGGAAATTAAAAAAAGGTATTACGCCCAAAAAATAGTAATCCTCCTAAATACTTATTATGATTGGATTCACTTGTAGTGATTGTAAGATTTTAAACCGTTAGTGAATATAATTTTATAATATTTAGAATCAGTTCTCCAATATATTATATTAAGGAAACGTCATCGATGATATATGCTAGAGAAAATATTATCCACTTTTCATGCCTCGAATGCGCTCCTACAGCAGCAGCAATATCGAGAGAGGTTTTAGAAAATATGATGAATTGATTTCATATATTCTTGTGGCTGAACAAATCAATGAGCTTTGATGAGGAATCATGAATCACGTTTGACTGGTTCTGCACCATTTTCTGAAGTGAATGGTACATCTTTTAACAGTCGTGGTCATAGACGCGGTAGAGGTCAAGGTTAAGGCCAAAGACGAAATAATTATTGATTTCGTAGTGGCTATAGTAACTCCTCAAGCTTTAAGAAAAACAATAATAACAAGGAGAAATAAGACAAAGGAAAAAGTGTGCATGCAAAGGCATTACACAAAGAATGGAGAAATTTTTTATTGCAGATGTGGTATGAAAGGACATTGGTAATGTACTTGTCGTAATCCAAACACCTTGTTAAACTTCACCAGACTCACTAAAAGAGAAAGGGAAAGAAAAAGATGCTAATTTTACACCACTATGTTGATCCTAAAGTTGATCCTATGATGACTCATTTAGATGTATCAGATTTCTTTGAAACCCTTGAATGAAACTTTTATTACTTGATTAGTAATGGAAATGTCCAAAATAATAATTTTAATATGTTTTTACATGATATGAAAGATTCTATGTTATGTTTCTACTTAAGTTCAAGTTAGATATTTTGTAATTTGTTTTATGTTCTTAATAAAGAAAATATGTAGGTTATCATTTAGTTGGTTCAAAGTACAATGATGAGGAAATATGTCTAGCAGACAATATAACCACTCACTCCATATGATAATGGGAGAACAAGCGTTAATATTGTATTACCTTGGAGAATAAAGTTTATTATAAATGAGTATCATTTTCTCCTAAATTTGAAAGAAACTTGCTAAATTTCATAGATATACGTCTTAAGGATATCATATTGAGACTAAAAGTGAGAATAATATCGAACTAATACATCTATACTATGTCTTCTATCCAAATAGTGAAGGCTTAGGAAGAGCAAATATTGTATTTGCCTGGGTGAACAAAGTTTATGATAAATGGCGCATTATTTTTCTAAATCTGAAAAACAAACCTGTTAAGGTTGAGAGATACATGTCCTAATGGGTATCATGCTAAGATGGAAAGTGAGAATAATATAGAATATATCTATACTACACCTACTGTTTCAAACAAGAAATGCGTACTTGAAGAGTTACATGCATTTTATTATGGGTTCACTACTACAAAAATGGTATACAATGACAACCATATGTTTAGTACAATGACAATTTTGCAAAACATGTCAAATGAAAGAAGTGTTGGATGAGGTAATTTTGATAATATGATAGTTTTTTCTTCACTGTCATAAATGTCTTACCTACGATGACAGTGTGAAAATAAATTGTCATCGTTTTATAGTATAAAAAACTCACTTATTAGCCAAAGTTCATTTTATTTTCGAAAATGTCATCTTATTTAAGTCACCCTAATTTCATCTTTTACACTTCTTTTTCGCTTCCCCCCTCATCTCTCTCTCTCTCTCTCTCTCTCTCTCTCTCTCTCCCTCTCACTCTCGATCTCTTTCAAACAGTCATAAGAGAGGACAAACTCGTCAGGATCTTAAAGGGAAACAGTGTCTTTGGCGATGGGCTGAGCTTCGACCAAGGTGTTATGCCTTGGCTTTCGTCACTTTGTGCGCTGACGACAAGCGTGAGTTCTTGTACCGTAACGCTAGCGTGGATCGTTGGGAGAGACTGTCACGGTACGTTAATTTTTAGGCATTTTATCTTCTTAAGTTTGTCTAATGTGCTTCTGGTGCCGTAACTCTAGCATTGTGCAACCTTTGTGATTAAGAATCAATTAGATGCATTTATTTTAACTGACTTGATTTAATTGATAGAGTTTCATATCGCCACTACAAGTAACTGTATTTCATAGATCATGATTGTTTAGGGGGGAGCAGAAAGGGAACAAGGCCTTCTTCAGATACTGCCTGAGATGGATGGCTTTAAGGTTTCTACATCGCATGTGGGCTTTTACATCAACTCTTGCATTGGAGAGTAAACTGTGCTGCTTTGACCACTAACTTGGGCTTTGTAGGTGCTACAAATACACTAGATATTCTATATCGAGCACTCTTGAGAAAGAGTTGTTTTAACAAGATTATAAAAGTTGGTTTTCTATCAAAAGACGGTAGACTGGCTATATTGAAAGTAATTTTCTCAATGGTTCAGCATCAGAGATGAGATACTAAAATTGATGGTTTTTTTAAATCTTGATGTTTGTGCATAACCGGTGCATGCTAGAAATAAATATTTTAGTTTTGAAGAGGAGAAAGAAGATTTTAACTGCTAGAAAAGATCTTACGGGGGCAGAGTTACAGAATATATTGTAATTTATCTTTAAATGTAGAGTTAGAGCTTGTTTAGAGCTTGTTCTCCTTTGGGAATATAGTCTTATGTTACTTATTTCCAATGTCATGAATGAAGCTGGAATTTTAACTGCTAGAAAAGATCTAGATTACATTGGATGGGAAGAGTTGCTAGAGGCTTTGAAGAGGGTGAGCAGCCTCTTGCCTAACTATTCCTCTCTTCATTCTTTATCTGTAATTGATTGTACATTTCTCATATTTCATTTATTTAATGGTCTTGCAGCAAAAGGGTACTTTTGAAACAGGCCATGAAGAAAGTACTGAAATTCCTGAAGAACTAAAACTTAGATTGGCATACAGAGAAGTAGCGGTTACTATCATTTCCTACTATTTTCCATACATCTATATGTGAACTAATTTTGACCTTTTGATTTAATTAAGAATCGTGTCTTTTTTATTTAATCGTCATTGAAATCAAATGAAGGTTTTTCTCCTGTTCCATTTTGATTTAATTGTTTGTTAAAAATATTTTATCAGATTATTATAATGGGAGCTTATCTTATGCTATAATTTTTCCATTGCTGCAGGAAGCTACTTGTCAGATTGTAAAATCGGTTGGAGACAACGTTGTTCTTCAAAAAATTTCATCTAAGGGAATTTCCTTTGCCAAGAAGACAAAACGTTTAAAGAAGCAGGGAGTTTACAAGTGCAAGGATAAGGATAATTCATTGGGCCATAATAATATTGTGAATGGTGTAGTTCTAGAAGCCTACATAATTTTCCTACTTATATGATTGATATACTGGCTCTCGGAAGATGTTTCCTATGAATAAGCAGCCTTAATGTAGATATGTTGTTCTGCCCTCCACCCTCCTCCAACCCACCAACACACACATACACACATTGAACTGAAAAAGAAAAGTTTAATTTTTTTTGAACAAGTAATAAGGTTTGAACTCTCTTTGACAATGTCAAAATGATATCTAGTTTTTGTAGCAACAATTGTCTTGGATGGAGTGAAGTATTTTGTTTCTTGTTGGAGAACTATTACATACTACATATCTAGGTTTGTTTCCTTTATGGGATTCTTAGGGGGAACCATGAACTATCAACTAGAAGTTTGCATATTTGAAACCCAAGTGTCACTTAGCAGATTCTGATGATGTGCATAGGTAAGCAGTGTTTTCTTTCCCCTTTCTTACTTTTTTTTCTTAAGCTGAAGCTAGTTTCTGAATAATGATTTTTAACCTGAATTTCTCTTTACTGTCAATAGCTAGTGTTTTTTTGTTTGTTTCCACGAACCATAGGAATTTGTTCCATTTTGTGTCTGTTTTGGTATGTCTGGTTTAAGAGGAATATTAAATCTTTAAATGACATGAACCTTATTAGGATGTGTTAGCCTTGATGTTTTGTACATTATCAACTTTGTGGCAAGATGATCCTAAATTTTGTCAAGATTTTCATAGGCCTTAGTTTTCGTAATTCTTGTAGTGGGTTTAAGAAATGAGTTTCCTGTCCCCTTTTTTCTTTCTTTATCTTCTTTCGTTGGATGGAGGGTTAGAAAGTTTCTGAGTTTGTTACTCGCATTCGTTTCTTTTCTATATGTAAGCTCTGTATTTTGATAAACATAATGAAGTATAAAAACTTACCTTTATATTTACTCTTTGTAAGGTCCATTGACAAAATTACACTTCTTCTGATGAAAATTACATCTGCCAA
Source organism: Datisca glomerata (assembly GCA_003255025.1). NCBI lineage: Eukaryota > Viridiplantae > Streptophyta > Magnoliopsida > Cucurbitales > Datiscaceae > Datisca > Datisca glomerata. Next base: position 1,902,316 of record QANY01000011.1, on the reverse strand, counting down.
TTAACATATTCATCTTTCCATTGTTCTTGCTCAACATTCATTTCAACGTGTCAAACTGCAACGGATATGTGCTCAATTCTTTGAGTGGCCTCCTGAGAAAATAGGTTTTTCCTCCCTTATTTTTGTGTCCCTTCCATTATCTTTGTTTCTTCCTTTCTTTCTTTACTCAATCTTTCTATTTTGCTATTTAATATTTGGGATAAGAACAAAAAGATGTCATGTCCTTTTAACGCTAATTGGCTTATTGATGATCCTTCATTTCTTTAAATGAGTATATCCTCCTGAAGATTGTTGAACAAGATCTACAGAGATTCGCCAATTTACACTCTACTTCATCAGGCCTAGGATTAAGCTTCCAATTCACAATGTATGACTGTTCTCTATACCAAGACTACAACTCTTGTATGGATTATCTTCAAATACCAATATCTTCTACAAACTATGCTAAGTACCCTTTGATTAGATTATAAGCATGAGAGGAACTTATGTTTATATAGTTGCTAATATAGTTTGAGCCATGAGCTGCATTAGTTATTTTCTTTCTCAGACAAATTCTGAACAATTTAACCGATACCAATCAAGTGCCCAGTAACTGAAATTATTAAGAAGCGAAAAGTACATGGAATGGAATACTTGGAGGTTTCATGGGAGGAGTTAGATGGACTTGAATCATATGTCATACCATTAGATCTCTTACAGAGATAAGGAGTTTTATCGCTGTTATCATCACTTTCTATATGACTTTTGCGCAACTTTCTTTGTCGATCCTAGGCAAGTGGAGAGTAATTTCCATGTTCCAATTGGTCTTTGAGATGCTACGCACATACAAATTGGGAATGTCATTTGATTTTACACATTATGTTACCACTTTTTATTAACACTAATCCAAACAATTCTAAACTAGTTTGTCATTTTCAACTGAAGATTTTGTTGATTTATTTTAGTTTATGCATGATGGTAGAAACTAGAAATCAAGAAACAAGAGAAATAATCAGGCTAAGTTTCCTTTCTAAAAATAGTCTCATATAGTTGCGAGAATTTAATTAAATAAAAGCTTTTATTTTTTTCTTGAACTTTAGATGACGGGGATTCCCCATCATCCATTTGCTTTATGCGGTACCTATGATGATGGGGATTCTCTGTCACCTAAAGTCTACTTGGAGTAACTTTAGATGACGGGGACTCCCCATCATCTTTATGTTTTTTACGGCGACTATGATGATGGGGATTCCCCGTCATAGATATACTTTTCGCGGTACCTACGATGACGGGAATCCTCATCATTGTACCCCCTTATAATGACGGTTTTTTAAATGACTAAAGATGACAGTCCGGTAGATGACAGTCGATCAGTCATCAATATAGAGTTATAATTACAGGTTTTTTACCCGTCATCTAACCCCCTTTTGTAGTAATGGTTATATTACACATATATTAGTGCATTTGAAGCATATGCAATAATGAACCATACGTTCATCGACCCAAATAGCTTCATCATTTGGCACTATCGATTAGGGCATCCCAAATCAATAATGATGCGAAGAATCATTGAGAATTCACATGGACGTCAATTGAAGAGCAAATACATTCTTCAATCTAATGAATTCTCATGTGTAGCTTGTTCTCGAGGAAAATTGATTATTAGAACGTATTTCATATAATATGTGTGAGCCTATTCACTCACCGTATGGATCATTTATATTTTTATAATATTAACTAATTTCTCTACAAGATGGCCATATGTATGTCTCTTATCAACTTGCAAATTGACGTTTGCGAGATAACTTGCTCAAATAATCAGCCTACGGCGCTATTTCCAGCTTATGCAATCAATAAAGTTTATCATAACAATGTTGGTGAATTTACATCCCAAGATTTTTACTGATTAATGATGTCTATCAGTTAGGATAACTATTGAATAATTTGTTGCCCATTTACATACACATAATGATTTTGCAGAATCATTTATTGAATGTCTCCAACTGATTGCTAGACCTTACTTATGAGAACAAAACTCACTGTTTCAGGAGACATGGCATTTATCATGCACAACACTTGTAAGAATGAGACAAACATTTCATCACATGTTCTCCCCTTACAACTGAATTTTGGTCAGGAGCTAAATATTTCTCAATTGCTCCACCACAACTAACACTATTGAAAAATTCATTTCCCAGCGGTTGTGTACCGACAGGAACAAAACCACCGGGCAAAATATATAAGATGTAAGTGTTTTACAGGTGGTTTCAGAATAGCCAGAAAAACCGATATTTTCCTTGCGGTTTGAATGAAAACAACCGATATAAATTCCCGAATAGCAATTTATTAACCATCAATCGCGGTCTCTAGCAATTGGTATAGATTTTATTTTAAAATTCAAATTTTTATACTGCAGTTTTGGACCGCCGTATATATTTTCTATTAGAAATTTTAAAAGTTTTTCCCGCAATTTTCTGTTTTCTTTGTCAGTGGTTTACATTCGTGATATCGCTTATAAAAGTGTAATACAAAATCTTGTATTTAATTTCACAAATTTTTTACACATAATAATAAATGATCCGCTAGAAAATACATCTCCAATAAATAAATGGTACAATACTTATTAAAATATTTGGTCCTAATAGCATGCCATTTGCATCTAAGTCCTTCATTTGTTGCTTGAGTTGCTGGCAGCTTGCTCTCCTTATCTATCATCACATGAAAACAGTTAATGAACACACAAGGAAGATAGGGCTCTCAAAAAATATTATTCTCACACACACACATGACAGAATTACTTAACTTTAGCAAGAACGTGATGACAACTCATGTATGTTGCAAACATAAGTAGATATACCTTCTCAGTTGCTTCTGCTACCTGACAAGTAACCCTAAATATATTGAACAAAATCCTATACAAAAAAAAAAAATCAAAGGAATTTCATTAGACATTTGGAATGCATATAAACTCTCTCGTCCAAGTCAACTCCTCTGAACTCCACATCAAAGAATAAATTGAGAGAACAAGCATGATATGAAGCATTCTAATATTGCCAAAAATAAATCACAAAGATTCAAAACGAAGACACTGCAATATAGAGAAACAAAACCCATTCCTGTAACTGACAGAAATAAAGAAGAAGAGTTCATTTGTTGAAGACGCTAAAAAAAAGAGTAAAAGACTTACCATGTTAGTCTATAACAATTAGGATTGGCTTTATGATCAATCTCCAATGATGGAAAAAAATTTCCCGGCATTGATATTGGGTCAAATTATGACCATCAGATGTGGTCAAAGAAATCTCAGCCATTGATGGCTCTTTGACATTTTAACCTGATGAATAGGTTGTGGGTTGCAAATTTTTCTCTTTCGATTTTCACCCCAAACTTCCATCGGAAGCTTCACCAAACTCAGTCTAGGGCACGTGATTTTCACCCCAATCTTCATTCAAAAGCTTCACCAAACTCAGGGGCTCTCTCTTCGTCGTCTAGGCCCTACTCTCTATGTTTGTTGTCTAGGCTCTCTCTTATCGTTCGTCGTCGGTGCTCTCTCTCCATCGCCAACTCTCTCTCTTCATCATCGATGCTCTCTCAATCATCAGTGCTCTCTCTCACTCATCGGTGCTCTCTCTCTCTCTCTGTCTCTTTCTTTCTCTCTCTTTCAGCTTATGGCACTAAAATTTTAAGACTAAAACTTAGGCTCTCTCTCAATCGTGGTGCTCTCTCTGTGGATGCATCTGTGTGTACAATTATTCTTGGATGTAAGGTAATTTCTCCTCCTCTCTCGATCTCTCTCATTCTCGGTATTTATCTTTCCCTCGATTTGTTTTCAATGTGGCTTGGTTTCTAGGGTTTAACTTGGTTTAAGATTATATTTGATTATGTGTTTATTGATTGGTTTATTTGATTTTGTGTTTATCTGATTTTAGATTGATTTTTACGGATTTGATTATACTAGAAATAAGTTGCTTTTCTATTCCATTTTGCTCTTCTCCTGAAGAATCACCTTCTCTTACATTTGTTGCACATGTACATTATCTTGCTCAGCTTTTAAGATCTTTATACGCTGTTGTATTATTTTTTCTGCCCTTTCTTAATGTTTTAGTTTATTTTAAATGTCCTAGAGTCCATCACTACTACAAAAAGAGAGTTAGATGACGGTTAAACCCGTCATTATAACCCTATACTAACGGTTGACCGATTGTCATCTACCGGGCTGTCATCTTTAATCATTTAAAAAACTGTCATTATAAGGGGGCACAATGACGGGGAATCCTCGTCATCATAGGTACTGTGAAAAGTAGATAGATGAAGGTAAATCCCCGTCATCTTAGTCACCGTAAAAAGTATGTAGATGACGAGGATTCCCCGTCATCTAAAGTTACTCCACGTAGACTTTAGATGACAGAGAATCCCCGTCATCTTAGTTGCTGCCAAAAGAACATAGATGACGGGGAATCCTCGTCACTATAGGGTCAATTTATTTAAAAAAAAATTTCATTGACAAGCAAAAATGCATTTCAATGACAGTGGGTTCACCAGCCTAGTGGGTATCATCTTTCCAACAACTCATCCAGAACCAAATATATTTTAAACCATTTTAGATACAAATTAATTGTCATCCCAAAAGTTGTACAAATATCAAGGAAAAAAATAAGTCAATAAAATGAAGAGAATATATGAGCAATGGAATTCTCTAAAGTAATGACCCATTAGTAAATAAATAAATTGTCATCCATGTAAAAGAACAAAGCCTCTGAACACCCAATGGAATTCTCTAAAACTTACATGTACTTCTCAAGTTTTAGAGTTCCTTGTAGAATTACTCCATCCGTCATATACTGCAAAACATAAAATCAGATTTAGTATGCAATACACTAAACTATTATATAATTGAGGGAGTTAGAGAAATTAATTCACATGACATCACTATGACAATTCATTTATTAACCAGCAGAACAGTAAAATCCTTAAGGAAATGTCCTTTGGACTACACCTATTTGCTTTGAGAGGGAAAGGAAAACTCGCCTTAATATGGTGTTAGGGTCGTTCAATCCTTAAAACGAATAACATAACCAACTTTATCACTTAGAGCACACTCCATCTCTTCACTAACTCTTTTTGCAACACTCATTACCACACGCCTACATTTGGGTACACTCACTATATCATTAGTGGTGTAACCATCTTCATGTAGATACTAAAAATAAAACTCACATGCCACTCTAGTCGATAAGCAAAGTAACTACACATTAAGATTTTTTATTTCTAAACTTTATTTCTTTGGGGGGGGGGGGGGG